>OZ022458.1:762243-884560 GCA_963989345.1 Clangula hyemalis | reverse complement strand
GGGGGGGAGCGGGCGGAATGGGGGGGAAATGGGTAAAATGGGGTGGGAATGGGCAAAATGGGGCAGGAACGGGGAAAATGGGGCTGAGCCCAAACGGGGCAGGAATGGGGAAAATGGGGCTGAGCCAAATTTGGTAGGAATGGGCAAAATGGGGCAGGAAGGGGCAAAACGAGGTTGGGCCAAAATGGAGCGGGAATGGGTAAAACGGGGCCGAGCCCAAATTTGGTGGAAATGGGCAAAATGGGGCAGGAACGGGCAAAATGGGGCAGGAACAGGTAAAGAGGGGCTCAGCCCAAATTGGGGGAGAATGGGGAAAAATGGGGCTGAGCCCAAATCGGGCAAGAATGGGCAAAAGGGGGAAGGAAGGGTAAAATGGGGCAGGAATGGGGAAAATGGGGCTGAGCCCAAACGGGGCAGGAACGGGAAAATGGGGTTGAGCCCAAATTTGGTAGGAATGGGCAAAATGGGGCAGGAATGAGCAAAATGGGGCAGGAACAGGTAAAGAGGGGCTCAGCCCAAATTGGGGGAGAATGGGGAAAAAGGGGGCTGAGCCCAAATTGGGCAAGAATGGGCAAAACGGGGAAGGAAGGGGTAAAATGGGGCAGGAATGGGGGAAAACGGGGCTGAGCCCAAATTTGGTGGGAATGGGCAAAATCGGGCAGGAACGGGTAAAACGAGGCAGCATCAAACAGGCAAAAACGGGGCCAAAACGGGGCCGAGCTGAAATTGAGGTGGAAGTGGCCAAAATGGGGTGGGAACAGGCAAAATGGGGGTGAGGGGAAATAGGGGGAAAAGGGCCAAAACGGGGCGGGAAGAGGGAAAATGGGGGGGTGAGGGAAAATGAGTGAAAATGGGCAAAAGTGGCAGGGATAGGCTAAATGGGTTTGTGTAAAAGGGTGTGAAAATGGCCCAAATGGGGCAGAAACAGGCAAAAAAGGGACTGAGGTAAAACGGAGCCAGAAATGACCCAAACGGGCCAGAAATGGGCAAAATGGGGCTTGAATGCTAAAAACGATCGGGAAGAGCCCGGATGGGGTCAGGAACGGCCCCAAATGGGTCAGGAACGGCCCCAAATGGGTCGGGGAGTGGGAGGGGGGTGTTGGGAGGGGTTGGTTTTGGGGTGATTTCGGGTGTTTTGGGGGGGATGGTTCTTGGGGTGATTTTGGGGTGGTTTTGGGGGTGATTTTGGTGGTGTTTTGGGAGGGATTTTGGGGCGGTTTTGTTTTCTTTGGGGGGGGCTGTTTCTGTTTTTTTTGGGGGGGGGCTGGGTTTTGGGGTGTTTGGGGGTGTTTTTGGGGGTAGTTTTGGGGGGCTGATACTGGTGGTTTTTTGTGGGCTGGTGTTGGGGGGTGATTTGGGGGGGGGTTGGGGGTGGTTTGGGGGCTGATTTTGGGGGTTTTTGGAGGTGATTTGGGAGACTGATTTGGGGGATTTTTTTTTTTGGGGGGGGGGGCTGTTTTTTGGGGGGTAATTTGGGCCGCTTCGGGCTGTTTTGCCCCGCTATTCCAGGGGCGTTTTCGGCGCGCTGCTTTCGGGGCATTTCGAGGCCGTTTGGGGTTAATTTCGGGAGGTTTTGGGGCCGTGCTTTTTCGGGGGGGGGGCTCTCTGACCTCTTTTCTCTCTCTCCCTCCCCCCCCCCCCCCTTCCCCAGCTCTGCAGCTGCCCCTGGTGAGCGACGGGGGGGGCCGAGCCGCGGCCCCGAGGGCGCCCAGCACCCGCCGCCCCCCTCGCGGCGGCCCCGCAACATGCTGGGGCTGCCCCAGCCGCCCTTCCTGGTGTCCCGCAGCGTCGAGAGGTGGGTGACCCCCCCGGGACCCCCCCGGGACCCCCCCCGGGGCCCCTGGACCCCCCCAGAACCCTCCAGGCCCTCCTGGACCCCCCCCCCCAGGGCCTCCTGGTATCCTCCTGGACCCCCCCCGGCGCCCTCAGGGTCCCCTGGATCCTCCTGGACCCCTCTGGACCCCCCCAGGTCCCCCCAGCCCCCCCTGGACCCCCCCAGGGCCCCCTGGACCCCCCCAGGGCCTCCTGGTACCCTCCTGGACCCCCCGGGGCCTCCTGGTACCCTCCTGGACCTCCCCGGGCCCCCCACCCGGGACCCTTCTGGCCCCCTCTGGACCCCCCCAGGTCCCCCCGGCCCCCTCTGGACCCTCCCAGGGCCCCCTGGACCCCCCCGGGGCCTCCTGGTACCCTCCTGGACCCCCCCGGTGCCCCTGGGGTCCCCTGAACCCTCCTGGACCCCCCTGGGATCCCCCCCCGGGACCCCCCTGGACCCCTCCCAGGTCCCCCCGGACCCCGCTGGACCCCCCCGGGGCCTCCTGGTACCCTCCTGAACCCCCCCGGGGTCCCCTGGACCCCCCCAGCCCCCCCTGGACCCCCCCAGGCTCCCCCCAGGGCCTCCCGGAACCTCATTGGCTCAGCCGGTACGGGATGCCGCCTGCCGATTGGCCCAGAGGGCCAGCCTGGCGCCCGTGCTGATTGGCCGGTTGTTCGGCCCGCTGTGATTGGCCGGAGGGGAGGGAGAGCAGGCGTGCGGGTTGGTTGGAGGGCGGTGGGATCGCGTGTGCTGATTGGTCAGGGAGGTAGGAAGGTGTGTGTGCTGATTGGCCAGGGGCGCAGGGGATCCTGTGCCCTGATTGGTCAGGGAGGTGGGAGACTCTGTGTGCTGATTGGCCAGAGGAGACGGGGATTGTGTGTGCTGATTGGCTAGAGTGGAGGGGGGATCACACGTGCTGATAGGCCAGGCAGGAGGCGTGTGCTGATTGGCCAGCTGTGCAGAAAGGCGTAGCTGCTGATTGGCTGGGCAGGCAGAAGAGCTGTGTTGATTGGCTGGGTGTCTCGGAACCCCCCTGTGCTGATTGGCCAGGCAGAGAGGCGAGGCGCGTGTTGATAGGGTGCTGCAGACGTGGCCTCTGCCTGCTGATTGGACGGATCCTCAATGAGGTTCCCTGGGTGCTGATTGGCCAGGCATCAGATTCCCATGTGCTGATTGGCCAGGCCGGCAGGAGTCTGTGCGTGTTGATTGGCCAGAGAGCCTGATCCCCTGTGCTCTGATTGGCCAGAAACTCGTGCTCTGATTGGCCAACCCTTCCGCGTGTGGGTTGCTCACCAACAACCCCCCCCCCCCTATTGGCTGAGTGGCCCTTCGCTCCTGATTGGCCGGGCGGCCATCCCACCCTCTGCCGATTGGCCGGGCGCTCCCATCCTCCGTGCCGATTGGCTGGGCTTTCCCTCGCTGCCTCCTGATTGGCCGGGCGGCCTCTCCCCCTCTCCCCAGCATCGAGATCGACCAGAAGCTGCAGGAGATCATGAAGCAGACCGGATACCTCACCGTGGGGGGGCAGGTGGGCGCGGGGGGGGGCACTTGGGGACATGGGGGGGTCACTTGGGGTCACGGGGGGGTCACTTGGGGTCATGGGGGGGCGGCATTGGGGGCACATGGGGGGAGATTTGGGGAAAACGGGGACATTTAGGGACGGGGGGGGGACACTTGGGGGAATGGGGGGGGTGTTCGGAGCCATGGGGGGAGCAGATTGGGGGCCACGGGGGGGGTGCGCTCAGGGACAGGGGGGACGTGCGGGGACACAGAGGGGGGGACCCTTGGGGGCACAGCAAGGACGCTCGGGGGACAGGGACAGGGAGGGGGGGGATGCTGGGGGATGGGGCTTCCCCCCCCCGACCCCCTCGTGTCCCCATGACCCCCCCGCGCCCCCCTGACCCCCCCCTGTGCCCCCCCCCCCCCCCCAGCGCTACCAGGCGGAGATCAACGACCTGGAGAACCTGGGCGAGATCGGCAGCGGCACCTGCGGGCAGGTCTGGAAGATGCGCTTCCGCAAGACGGGGCACGTCATCGCCGTCAAGGTGGGGCCCTGGGGGGGGGCAGGACGAGGCCCTGGGTGCGTGACCCCCCCCGGAAAATATTTATCTAACCCCCCCCACCCCATTTTTGTTTTTTTTTTGACCCAGCAAATGCGGCGCTCGGGGAACCGGGAGGAGAACAAGCGCATCCTGATGGACCTGGACGTGGTGCTGAAGAGCCACGACTGCCCCTACATCGTGCAGTGCTTCGGCACCTTCATCACCAACGTGAGCCCCCCCCCCCCCCCCCCCCGGCTCCTTACACCCCCCCCCTCACCCCCACCCCCCCCGGGGTCAGGATGCGGCCCCCGAAGGCCCTGGGGGTGTTGGGGCTGGGTCGTGTCCCTCGTGGCGCCGGCCGTGGCCCCGTGGTTGGCGCAATTTCGTGCTCAGCACCTCCAGGGTTTGACCCTGGGGGTGCCAGGACCCCCTCCCACATCCCCTGGGGGTGCCAGGACCCCGTCCCGTGTCCCCTGGGGGTCCCATGACCCCCTCCCACATCCCCTGGGGGTGCCAGGACCCCGTCCCGTGTCACCTGAGAGTGCCAGGAGCCCTCCTGTGTCCCCCCAGGGGTGCCAGGACCCCATCCCATATCCCCCAGTGGCGCCAGGACCCCGTCCCGTGTCCCCCAAGGGTGCCAGGACCCTGTCCCCGTCTGTCCCCATCCCCCCCAGGGGTGCCATGACCCTGTCCCGTGTCACCCAGGGGTGCCAGGACCTTGTCCCCGTCTGTCCCCATGTCCCCCGGGGGTGCTAGGATCTGTCCCGTGCCCCCCGTTGGGCCCAGGAGCCCACCCCTGGCCACCCCCCGTGCCCTCCGGCAGTACCACAACCCCCCCCCGCCTCCCCACATCCCTCCCAGTCCCCATCTGCACCCTCCCCCTGACCCAGACCCGTCCCCCCCATGCCCCTGAGACCCCCTCCCCACCACCACACCCCCTCCCCCTGCCCCCAGACGCCCTCCCCATGCCCCCAGCCCCCCTTCCTATCCCTGAGACCCCCTCCCTGTACCCCCAGCCCCATGCCCCCAAACCTCCCCCATACCCCAGCCCCCCTCCCCACACCCCCAGACCCTCTCCCCACCACCACACCCCCTCCCCATGCCCCCAGCTGACCCCCCCATGCCCCAGAACCCCCTTCCCATCCCTGAGACCCCCCTCCCCATGCCCCCAAACCTCCCCCCATTCTCCTAGACCCCCTCCCCATACCCCAGCCCCCTTCCCCGCCACCACACCCCCCCCTCCCCATCCCTGGGACCCCCTCCCCATGCACCAGACCCCCCCCCCCCCCCACTTCCTCCATCCCCCCTCCCCACCACCACACCCCCTCCCCATGCCCCCAGCTCCCTTCCCCATCCCTGAGACCCCCCCCCCATGCCCCAGAACCCCCTCCCCATCCCTGAGACCCCCTCCCCAACACCACACCCCCTCCCCACACCCCCAGCCCTGCCCCCCCATGCCCCAGGACCCCCTCCCCAACACCACACCCCCTCCCCACATCCCCAGCCCCCCCCATGCCCCAGAACCCCCTCCCCATCCCTGAGACCCCCTCCCCAACACCGCACCCCCTCCCACGCCCCCAGCCCCCCCCCCCGCCATGCCCCAGAACCCCCTCCCCATCCCTGGGACCCCCTGCCCATGCCCCTAGACCCCTCCCCACCACCACACCCCCTCCCCACGCCCCCAGCCCCCCTCCCCACCACCAACGCCCCCCCCCTTTTCCCCCCCACCCCCCTCCCCAGACCGACGTCTTCATCGCCATGGAGCTGATGGGCACCTGCGCCGAGAAGCTCAAGAAGCGCATCCAGGGCCCCATCCCCGAGCGCATCCTGGGCAAGATGACGGTGGCGGTGAGCGCGGGGGACCCCGGGGGGGGGCACGGGGACACGGGGACACCCCCCCAGCCCCGAGGGACCCCCGCTGACCCCCCCTGTGGCCTCCCCGCAGATCGTGAAGGCGCTGTTCTACCTGAAGGAGAAGCACGGCGTGATCCACCGCGACGTCAAGCCCTCCAACATCCTCCTGGACGAGCGGGGCCAGGTCAAGCTCTGCGACTTCGGCATCAGCGGCCGCCTCGTCGACTCCAAGGCCAAGACCCGCAGCGCCGGCTGCGCCGCCTACATGGCCGTGAGCACCCATGGGTGCTGGGGGGGGGGGGGGCGCATCGGGACTAGGGGGGGGTGCCTGGGGGCTGAGGGGGGTGCCTCGGGGGTGGGGGAAGGCGCCTCGGGGGGTGGGGAGCACCCCAGTGGGTGGGGTGCGCCCCGGGGTGCTGCTTTGGGGGAGTGGGGAGCACCCCAGGGTGCTGCCTTGGGGTGGGGAGCACCCCAGGGTTTCTTTGTGCAGAGTGGGGTCACCCCAGGGTGCTGCTTTGGGGGGGTGGCGTCGTCCCACGGTGCTGTCTTGGCGTGGGGAGCACCCCGGGGTGCTGATTCAGGGGCATGGGGAGCACCCCAGGGTGCTGATTCAGGGGAGTGGGGTCACCCCAGGGTGCTGCTCAGCGGGCTGGGGAATACCCCAAGGTGCTGCCTTGGCTTGGGGAGCACCCAAGGGTGTTGCTTTGGGGGGGTGGGGTCACCCCAGGGTGCTGCTCAGGGGAGTGGGGTCACCCCAAGGTGCAGCCTTAGGGTGGGGAGCACCCCAGGGTGCTGCCTTTTGGGGATGAGTTCACCCCAGGGTGCTGCTTGGGGGAGTGGGGTCACCCGAGGGTGCTGCCTTGGGGCGGGGGGGGAGCACCCCAGGGTGCTGGGAGGAGATGGTGGGGAGCGGAGCCGTGACTGCAGTGCTGGGGGGGCTCTCTGCGGGGGGGGCTGCACCCAAAATCTGCATCTTTGGGGGGCATTTTGGGGTGCTGGGGGGTGTTTTGGGGTGCAGGGGGCTGTTTGGGGGCGTTCTGGGGGTGGTGTCGGGGTGTTTGGGGGTGCTGCCCCCCCCCCCAGCACCTGCAGCCCCCCCCCCCACCTCGTGCAGCCGGAGCGCATCGACCCCCCCGACCCCACCAAGCCCGACTACGACATCCGCGCCGACGTCTGGAGCCTCGGCATCTCCCTGGTCAGTGCTGCCTGTCCCCAACCTGTCCCCAACCTGTCCCCAACCTGTCCCCAACCTGTCCCCATGTCCCTAACGAGTCCCTGGAATGTCTCCACCGTGTCCCCAACCCATCCCCAACACGTCCCCATGTCCCCAACGTGTCCCCAACTCGTCCCCATGTCCCTAATACGTCCCTGGAACGTCTCCACCAGGTCCCCGTGTCCCTAATGTGTCCCCAGCATGGCCCCAGCGTGTCCCCATGTCCCCGGTGTGTCCCTGGAACGTCTCCACCACATCCCCAAAACATTCCCAACCTACCCCTGTGTCCGCAACATGTCCCCAGTGCGTCCCCAACCCATCCCCGTGTCCCTAGCACGTCCCCAACACATCCCCATGTCCCCAGTGTGTCCCCAGCATGTCCCCAACCCATCTCCATGTCCCTAACGCATCCCCAGCATGTCCCCAGCGCGTCCCCATGTCCCTGACATGTTCCTGGAATGTCTTCACCACGTCCCCAACATGTCCCCATGTCCCTAACGTGTCCCCAACACATCCCCATGTCCCCAGTGTGTCCCTGGAATGTCTCCAGCACGTCCCCAACGTGTCCCCGATGCATCCCAATGTCCCCAACGTGTCCCCAGTGTGTCCCTGGAATGTTTCCAACCCATCCCCGTGTCCCCAACACGTCCCCAACGCGTCCCCAACCCATCCCCGTGTCCCCCACAAGTCCTCCCACGGAGCCGTGATGCCACCACGTCCCACCCACGTCCCGCTGTGACACCCCTGCAGTCCCCGTTGTCACCTTGCCTCCTCCCCACTGTCCCCACGGGGGTCCCACCACCTCCCCGCCGTGTCCCCAGCATCCCCCCCACGCCCCTGCCACCTCCGGCCGCGTCCCCACCGCGTCCCCACGAGTGCCAGCAGTGTCCCCACCGCGTCCCTGTGGTGTCCCCACGGTGTCCCCACGGTGTCCCCGCGCTGTCCCCGCAGGTGGAGCTGGCCACGGGGCAGTTCCCGTACCAGAACTGCAAGACGGACTTCGAGGTGCTGACGAAGGTGCTGCAGGAGGACCCCCCGCTGCTGCCCCCCGCCATGGGCTTCTCCGGGGACTTCCAGGCCTTCGTCAGGGACTGGTGGGTGACGGGGCCACCCCCCCCCCCCCGACACGGGGACGCGTCCCCAAGCTGTCCCCGCGGGTCCCCGAGGCGCTGACCTTGTGCCCTGTCCCGCAGCCTCACCAAGGACCACAGGAAGAGACCAAAGTACAACAAGTTACTGGTGGGTGCCTGCTGTCCCTGTCCCCACGTCCCTGTCCCCACGGTGTCCCTGTCCTGGTGTCCCCATGGTGTCCCTGTCCCCGTCGTGGTGTCCCCACGTCCCTGTCCCCACGGTGTCCCCGTCCTGGTGTCCACGTGTGTCCCCACACCCCATGTCCCCATCCCCACGTCCCTGTCCCCATCCTCGTGTCCACGTGTGGCCCCACATTGTCCCCGTCCTGGTGTCCCCATGTCCCTGTCCCCACAGTGTCCCCGTCCTGGTGTCCACATGTGTCCCCACACCCCGTGTCCCCATGTTGTCCACGTGTCCCCATCCCCACGTCTATGGCCCCATCCTCGTGTCCACGTGTGGCCCCACATTGTCCCCACGTCCCTGTCCCCACAGTGTCCCCATCCTGGTGTCCACATGTGGCCCCACATCATCCCTGTCCTGGTGTCCCCACATCATCCCTGTCCCCACGTGTGTCCCCATGTCCCTGTCCCCGTGTTGTCCCCGTCCTGGTGTCCCCATGGTGTCCTTGTCCCCGTCGTGGTGTCCCCACGTCCCTGTCCCCACGGTGTCCCTGTCCTGGTGTCCCCATGGTGTCCCTGTCCCCGTCCTGGTGTCCCCATGTCCCTGTCCCCACGGTGTCCCCGTCCTGGTGTCCACGTGTGTCCCCACACTTCGTGTCCCCATCCCCAAGTCCCTGTCCCCATCCTCGTGTCCACATATGGCCCCACATTGTCCCCGTCCTGGTGTCCCCACGGTGTCCTTGTCCCCGTCCTGGTGTCCCCACAGTGTCCCTGTCCCCGTCCTGGTGTCCCCACGTCCCTGTCCCCACAGTGTCCCCATCCTGGTGTCCATATGTGGCCCCACATCATCCCTGTCCTGGTGTCCCCACATCATCCCTGTCCCCACGTGTGTCCCCATGTCCCTGTCCCTGCGTTGTCCCCGTCCTGGTGTCCACGTGTGTCCCCACACCCCATGTCCCCACGTTGTCCACGTGTGTTTCCGTGTCCCTGTCCCCATCCTGGTGTCCACATGTCCCTGTCCCCACATGTCCCCATCCTGATGTCCCCTGTCCCCATGCTGTCCCCATCTTGGTGTCCCCACATTGTCCCCACGCCCCATGTCCCCACACTGTCCCCGTGTGCCCCCGTCCCCATCTCCCCACTCCTGTGCCCCCATCCCCACAATGCAGGGACAGGGCCTCGGGGCCACCCCCCCGTGTCCCCCCGTGTCCCCCCCATGTCCCCCCCGTGTCCCCCCCGTCCCCCCCCGTGTCCCCATGCTGCTCACGCCGCCCCCCCCCCAGGAGCACAACTTCATCAAGCGCTACGAGACGCTGGAGGTGGACGTGGCCTCCTGGTTCAAGGACGTCATGGCCAGGACAGAGTCCCCGCGCACCGCCGGTGGCCTCAGCCAGCACCACCTCCCCTTCTTCACCAGGTAGCACCCGGGGCCCCCCCCCCCGGGGACCCCCCCCGGGCCCCTCCCGGGGCCCCCCAACGCCCACGACGGCCACCGACAGCCCGGCGCGTCGCGACGTGTCACGGTGTCACCCTGCCACGTCCCACCGTGTCCCCTCCTGCTTTCCTCGTCCCAAAAGCCCCGTGCCACTGCAGGGGGGTGCCCCCGTGCCCCCCCACCCCACCCCCCCACCCTGGTGTGGCCCCTGCCTCAGTTTCCCCGCTGTGGGTGCCACTGTCCCTGTCCCCAACCCCAGTGCCTGGGGACGGGATCCGGCTGGGGGGTGCTGGCAAGGGACGTGGCACGGGGACGTGGCACGGGGACATGGCACACCGTGGTGTGACACGGGGATGTGACACGTGGCTGTGACGTGGGGACATGGCACGGGGACACGGCACGGGGACATGGCACACCGTGGTGTGACGTGCGGCTGTGACACGGGGACATGGCACACCGTGGCCGTGACAGGGGGACGTGACACGGGGACGTGGCACGGGGATGTGACACAGGAACACGGCACGCCTTGGTGTGACACGAGGCTGTGACGTGGGGACGTGGCACACCGTGGTGTGACACATGGCCGTGACACGGGGATGTGACACGAGGACACGGCACACCATGGCGTGACACGGGGACGTGGCGAGGGGACACGGCACACCGTGGTGTGACACGCGGCCGTGACATGGGGGTGTGACGTGGGGATGTGACACGAGGACGTGGCACACCGTGGTGTGACACGGGGACGTGACACGGGGACACGGCCCGGGATGTGACGCGGGTGCGGCGCGGCGGGCCGTGACACGGGGATGTGACACGGGGACACGGCACGAGGAGGTGGCACGGGGACGTTGCACGTGGGGAGGTGGCACGGAGGTGGGGTGGAGGAGGTGGCACGGGGACACCGGGGACACCCCGGGGACACGGCGCGGAGGCAGCGTGTGGGGATGTGACGGTGGCAAGTGGCACGGGGACACGGCACGGAGAGGTGACACGGCGGGACGGCACGGAGGTGGCACGGGGACGGCTCGGGGATGTGGCACGGGGACGCGGCGCTGGAGAGGGACAGAGGTGGCACGAAGACGTGACACGGCACGGAGAGGTGACACGGAGAGGTGGCACGGGGACGTGGAACTGAAGGACACCACGGATGTGACACGGGGACACAGCGATGTGACACGGGGACACGACAGGGATGTGACACAGGGACACGGCCCGCGGACGCCCTGAGGGCAGCGGTGGCCCCTTGGGGCCAGGCCCGGGGACAGAGGGGACGCGGTGGCGCTGGGGACGCGGGGCCACGCGGTGACAATCAGCGCCGGGCCGTGTCCCCGGGCTGTCCCCGGGGCGTCCCCGTGTCCCCGCAGCACCGCAGTGCCGTTTTAGTGCATCGTGGGCGTGGGGCGGCTCCGCCTCGTTACCCTTGGTATTAATTAATGTTATTATGATAAAGGCGCATGTGGAACCCGCCGGCCTCCTCCTTGGGGGGGGAGGGGGACACTGGGGACACGAGGGGACAGCGGGACATCAAGGATGCGAGGGACACTGGGGATATTGGGGACATGAGGGCCAGGGGTGGCACGGGACATGGGGACATCAAGGATGGGAACCTGGGGGACACCGGGGACGTGGGGCATGGGGACAGCAGCGGTGTAGGGGACACGGGTGACACTGGGGACATTGGGGGGAGGATGTTGGGGGTGCTGGGGACATGGGGGGACATCAGGGACATGGGGATGTGGGGACATTGGGACATCAAGGGTGAAGGGGACACAGGGGGACGTTGGGGTAGGGGGACATGGGGCCATCAAGGATGGGGGGGACATGGGGACATTAGGGCCGGGGATGGCACAGGACATGGGGACATCAAGGATGGGGACGTGGGGACGCTGGGACGTGAGGCATTGGGACTTCAGTGATACTGGGGATACTGGGGACACTGGGAACGTGGAAGACATCGGGATATCAGGGACATTGGGGACGTGGGTGCAGGAGCAGGCTCGTGGGGCACCCTCAGGGACATCCCAGAGGAAACGGGGGGTGCCCGGGGGGTTTCTGGGGGAGCCAGAAACCCTTTTTCAGGCTTGGGGAGGGTTTGTTACGATTTTTGGGGTTTTTTCCTGCTTTTTGCTGGCCCCACCCCAGGCAGTTTCCCTTCCTCCTCCTCGAAGGGGGAGAAAAAAAAGGTGCAGAGGGCTCGGGGGGTGAGCTAAGGACGGGGGGGGGATCGCTCAGTAATTATTGTGACGGGCGAAACAGCCTCAGCGTGGGGAGACAATGAGGTTAATTGCTAATTAGGAGATTTATTGCCCATCGCTAACAAGGGGAAGTGAGAAACGAGGGAAAGAAACCCAAAGCCCCTTCCCCGTCCCCACCACGAGTGGGGAACGGGGGCTGGGGTCAGTCCGTAGCCTTCCTCCTCTTCCTCCTCTTCCTCCTCTTCCTCCTCTTCCTCCTCTTCCTGCTCTTCCTCCTCCTCTTCCTCCTCCTCTTCCTCCTCTTCCTCCTGCTCCTCCATCCCACGGGGTCCATCCCCCAGTCCCAAACTGCCCCAGCACGGAGCCCCCACGGATGGGGGGCAGCTCCCCCCCCCCCCGGACCCCCTGCTCCTGGGGGGGCTCCTCTCCATGGCTGCAGCTCCGGCCTGGGGCCTGCTCCTGCGGGGGCTCCTCCACGGGGGGGCTGCAGCATGGAGGCACCTTAAGGACCTGATGTGAACCCCCAGACCCGTCACACCCCCATCTGGGACCCCACAGAACCTGGGCAACAACCCCAGGACCCCAAGACCCCATTCCAGGACCCCAAGATCCCCTAGAAGCACAGCACCCCCCCCCCGGGACCCCCTAAAGCCCCCCAAATCCCTACAGCAGCCCCACAGGACCTGGGCTAAAGCCCCAAGGATCCCCAGGACCACATCCTAGGACCCCCCAGGCCCCCCCCTAAGACCCCCCAGGCCCCCCTGTATCCTTACACCAGCCCCCACAGGACCTGCATGACCCCATCCTGGGACCCCCAAGACCCCATAAGACCATCGGGTCACTTCCTGGGACCCCCCAGACCCCCCTGTTCCTACACCAGACCCCACAGGACCCCCAAGACCCCATCCTAAGACCCCCAAGGACCTCGTGTGAACCCCTAGACCCGTCATACCCCAGTCTGGGACCCCAGAGAACCTGGGCAACAACCCTGGGACCCCCAAGACCCCATCCTAGGACCCCCCAAGACCCTCTAGGACCACAGCATCCCCTCCTGGGACCCCCCCCGATCCCCCATATCCCTACACCAGCCCCCACAGGACCTGCACAACACCCCGTAGGACCCCCAGGACCCCATCTCAGGTCCCCCCAGACCCCCCAAATCCCCACACCAGCCCCCACAGGACCTGCATGACCCCATCCTGGGACCCCCAAGACCCCATAAGACCATCGGGTCACTTCCTGGGACCCCCCCAGACCCCCCTGTTCCTACACCAGACCCCACAGGGCCCCCAAGGACCTCATGTGAATCCCTAGACCCGTCATACCCCCATCTGGGACCCCACAGAACCTGGGCAACAACCCCAGGACCCCCAAGACCCCATCCTAGGACCCCAAGATCCCCTAGAAGCACAGCACCCCCCCCCCGGGACTCTCTAAAGCCCCCCAAATCCCTACAGCAGCCCCCACAGGACTTGCGTGACCACATCCTAGGACCCCCGAGACCCCATAAGACCATTGGGCCACTTCCTGGGACCCCCAGACCCCCCCTGTTCCTACACCAGACCCCACAGGACCCCTAAGACCCCCAACGATCTCATGTGAACCCCTAGACCTGTCTTACCCCAATCTGGGACCCCACAGAACCTGGGCAACAACCCTAGGACCCCCAAGACCCTCTAGGACCACAGCATCCCCTCCTGGGACCCCCCAGACCCCCCATATCCCTACACCAGACCCCACAGGACCTGCATGACCCCATCCTGGGACCCCCGAGACCCCATAAGACCATCGGGTCACTTCCTGGGACCCCCCAGACCCCCCTGTTCCTACACCAGACCCCACAGGACCCCATCCCAGGACCCCCAACATCCCCTAGGACCACAGCACCCCCTCCTGGGACCCCCTGGACCCCCCCATATCCCTACACCAGCCCCCGCAGGACCTGCACGACCCCATCCCAGGACCCCCCCCCCAGCAACCTCTCAGACCCCTCATATCCCTACACCCCCCCCCCCCCCCAGCATCCCCTCAACCCTTCCTAAGCCCCCCCCCAACCCCTTTAGGCCCCCCCAGCACCCCCCCGGGCCCACCTCCTGCTTGTGGGCGGCGATCCCGTTGGTGGCCGATCCCTTTGCGGCCCTCGGTGTCGGGACCCCATTGCTCAGGGGGATCAGCTGGGCCCCCCCCCCCATCCTCCATGAGCAATGACTGCGGGGGGGGGGGCAGCCTTTGGGGGCACACACAGCCCACGCCGGGGTCGCCAACCCCCCCGCCCTTCCCAGTATGGCCCAGTAAGGGCCCAGTGTCCCCACAGCTGGTGCTGGGGGGAGGAATAAGCCCCCAATTTCAACAAAGGAGCAGCCAGGAGCCCCCCCCCCAAAAAAAACAGGTGAGATCTGCTTGGGGATGGGGGGGGGGCCCATGGCTCACCCTCCCCTAAAGCCCCTGGGGGGGTCCCGTGGGTACAGCTGTGTATGGGGGATACCTGACACCCCCTCCCCCTTTGGGTCCTCACACTCAAAGCTGCCCCTGGGGGGGCTCCTCCTGCCCCCCCCCTTTCTTGGGGTCCCCCCTGGCCCTTCCCGGGGGGGGCTCCCCGGTGGCGCCCCCAGCCCCGTACCGCAGGAGGCGCCCCAGCAGCAGCCCCCACAGCAGCAGCTGCACCCACAGCTGGAAGGGGGGGTCCCAGCCCCAACCGCCCCCCCCGGGGCCCATCACCCCCCCTACGCCCCCCCCCCCAATAAAAAAAGAGCACAGACGGACTCCTAAAGCCTCCCCCTATTTTCCCAACGCCCCCCCATTTTCCCAGTACCCCCCCCACGACCCCTGCGCCCCCCCAACGACCCCAACCCCCCCTGTTGCCCCCCCCAGCCCCCCCAATTCCCCCTAATCCCCCCCCAAATTCCCCCTCCTTGCCCCCCCCAAGCTCCTCCAAGCCCCCCCCGCCACCCCGGGGTCCCCTCGCTTCCCTGGGTCCCCCCCCCCTGTGCTGCCCCCCCCCCCGGTTCCTCGCGGCCGGGCTTTGTCCGTGTCCCCCCCCCGCCGCCGCCGGGCAGGGGGACCCAGGGGACACCCCCAGCCCCGCGCCAGCCCAGGCCCCGCCCCCTTTCCCCTCTGGCCACGCCCCCATCCCCATGGCAACGCCCCCTCCAGGCCCCTCCCTCCCTCGAGCTCCGTCCCCTCGGCAACCCCCCGTCCCCCCCCCCCCCCGCCGTCCCCATGGCAACGGCGGGGAGGGACACGCCCCCTCCCTCCAGGCCACGCCCACCGCCGGGCCCTCAGCCCCGCCCGCTGCCCCTGCCCTTAGGGCCGGGAGCCCCCGCGCCCCCTCAGCGGGGCCTGGTCCCCTCTGGGCCCCCTCAGCGCAGGCCAAGGGGGTGCCTGGAAGAGATTAAAGGATTTTGGGGAAAAAAAGAGGAATTTGGGGGCCTGCGGAGGATCTACAGTTCAGAGAAGGACCACAGGAGTCCTCCAGTGTTCTTGAGAGCGTTCTTGATTTTATTTTTTATTTTTTGGCGTGTAATCTGTTACGCTCCTAGATTATTTCTGCCTATGTAAAGAAAGGTTTGAGCTAATTCCAGTTGAAATAGTTTCAGTTACTTGTTTGGTCATATTGTCCTTTCAATATTCAAAGCTGAAGCAAAAGCAGAAACAAATCCTAACCTTTTATTCCCTATTACCCGACACCTGATCACCTCCCCCGTTTCCTCACTGGCAGAGTACTACAGGTTCACAAGCTACTCGACCCTCCTCTATACCATATATGTACCATTTTTCTTGTTTTCAACCCTTTAATTTCTCCCTTCTTATGTGTTGAGGTCTTGTGATCTTTGTTTTACTGTTCTCACACTGCTCATCCTGTTTGTCTCAAGCTTCCAACTTATCCTGGAACAGCGAGGCCTTCTACCGTCCACTCATCTACTTAGCATTTCTCCTTGTTACGACTCCACAACTACCGTGCAATACAGAAAATTAGTTCTGTACTGCAAAAACACAACTTTGTTTCTCACAGGGGGACTACCCCCGTGCCGCCCTGATTAAGGAGGTATTGGGGAGGCAAGGACAATCCCCAGACAAGGGCTGTATATCTCGAAACAAGACACTGGAACTCATGATAAGGAAGCAACAGATGGACAAAGAAACAAATGTAAGGACTATAAATCTCGAAACTGGACATTGGAATTCATTATAAAGATACAACAAACGGGAGAATTAGCAACAATCAGCTCTTGCAATTAAGAAACATGCCAACTCAGCAGATTCCTGACCAAAGGTGAAAAGTACACTACGAGGAAGACTCGGGATCTTCCTCCCAAAGACCCCTGCCCACGTCCCAAAGACCCCTGCCCACAATTCTTGGGAAGCTCTACGCAGGCGCAAGGTGCCAAAAGGCTAATTAGCATGAGAAGCGAGGGAAGGCGGGGATAGGGAATGCATATGTATAGGTGCTTGTAGAATATTGATTGATTGATTGTATAAATTCAAGACTGCTTTCTGCTTTGGGTATGCACGATAGGTGGAGAGATCCCCCGTGCATCCAGCGCTGCAATAAAGAATATACCACTTAAAGGAATTTCGGCTTCGATCTTTGAATCAATCTGGCACCCCAGATGGGACAACCTCTCTGCCGGACCGCAGGACCCGCTGGGGACAGGACTCCCTAGGGTACCCCCGGGATTTCCCGGAGGGACTCCTCGACTCACCGGATCACTGCGGAGGCAGACAAGGACCCCATCATTGTAAGTGAGTATATTCTTTATTCTGGTTTGGTTTTCTGGTAGACCGGTCATCTGGAACTGTCTGTAAGTCAGAAGGTGATCTTCTGCGAGGCAGTGTTTGGTATATACTTTGTGGTTAACACCATAAGTATATGTTTGGGGACCTTAAGGAAGGAGCTCGCTTTAAGGTCCATCTGGAATTGTGTTGCCTATTTCGGTTTTCTGACCCATGGAGTGAGGTATTTAACTCTGGTTATTGTTACTGCGATTTTGGCTATTTTCTTGGTGATAATAGTAGGTTCGTGGCATTGTTATAAGAAAGATATCGTTACGGTGTTACACATTTTGGTTTTCTGACTTATCGCATGTGGAATTTGACTCTGACTATTGTTATTGTGATTTTGGAAATATTCCTGGTAATAGTAGTAGTTTTGTGACATCGCTATTGAAAGATATTGCGTGCCCGTATTTTTGTGAGTGATACATTTTTGTAAGTAACACGTGTATTCTGAAAGTGTGAACTGGAAAATGGGGGGGCAAACAAGCAGTGAAATTTTAAAGAAAAGTACTTTAGGATGTGTTTTGAGTCATTGGAAGGATATTGGAGGATATGCCGGTGGAAGTGTGAACAGGAAAACATTGGTAAAATATTGTTATCAATGGTGGCCGCTTTATAAGCTGGAATGTGGAGAAAAGTGGCCCCTAAGTGGAACTTTAAACTATAATATTTTGTTACAGTTAATGTTGTTTTTTTGAGAAGGAGAACAGGATGAAATGTTGTATACTGATGCTGTTTCAGCATCTTGGTGGGAAAAGGTACGGAACTAAGTTGGCCCCTGACTGAGCCTTTGATGTTGGCATTAGAGAAGTACAGGCTGGAGAAAGATAAAGGAAGTGTTAAAAGGGTTGCTGAAGGTGTTCAAGGTGTTTGAAGTTGAATGAGCAGGGAAAGAGGATGTAGGAATGTTAATAGTTCTGCCTCAGCCCGAGGCAGAGATCTTAAAATCACGGGTGTCAGCCCTTTGGGGCAAAGGGGTCATGATGGGTCCCGGAGAGTTGTCACGGAAACAGAAAAGCAGTTAACTCTTAAAACAACCTGAGTTCATGTGCGAGCTCAGATTGCCGATGGGACCGCTCAGGGAACTGTGGACAATTGCATTCCCCTGACCGACTAAGACCCTAATCATCCCGAAAATTATGAACAATTAAGTAAATACTAAAATCTGGATGAATTGGGAATTGAACATATGCTTCCAACAAGGGCCAAAAGAAACCCCCATGGAATTTTTGGACCAACTCTGAAATGTAATTGGAAAAAAAAAAACAAAACAAAACAAAACAAAACAAAACAAAACAAAAAAAAACAAAAAAAAAAAACAAAAAAAAAAAACAAAAACAAAAAAAAAAAAAACGGTTTGGACCTGGCTTCGGAGGACAAATTAACTAGCCGTTTCCTAGGGTAATCGGCCCCTGATTTCAACAGGAATAACGGGGACCTGGTGGATCTACCCTAGCGGATCCTCCACTGGTTATAATGAAGCTAGGGGAGGAACGGAAGTGAGATTTCTTATTGATATGAGGGCAACGGATTCAGTTCTAAATCAAGCATTAATGCCTTTACGGAATGATTATGTTAGGGTAAAAGGTGCAACCGAAAAGGCTTATTTCTGTGAATCTTTGAAGTACAAGTAAGGGAAACAATGGGGCATACACAGATTTTATATATGCCTAACTCCTTATGGACACTCTTAGGTAGAGATTTATTAGAGCAATTAGGAGCAGAAATTGTCTTTGAAAAAAGGGAAAATGGAATTAAGAATAGGAGAAGAACAACTAATAAATGTGTTAAGCTTGGCACTAATACAAACTGACCCTAAAAGTGAAATACCTTTAGAGATCACAGATCAAGTATGTTCAGGAGTTTGGGCCACCGAAGTCCCTGGAGGAGCTAAAAATGTGACCTTAATAATTATTAAATTAAAGCCAGGAGAGAAACCTGTTAAGGTTAAGTAATATCCTTTGAGGATAAAAGATAGGAAAGGAATTAAAGAGATAATTGATAAATTTTTTACAGTATGGATTATTGATTGAATGCGAATCAGAATACAATACACCCATATTGCCAATTAAAAAGGCAGATAAAAAGCTATATGTTAGTTCAGGATTTGAAGGCCATAAATAAAATCACTGAGGATATACATCCAGTAGTGGCAAACCCTTATACTTTGCTGACTAAATTAAAGAATAGTCAAGTCTGGTTTACCGTACTGGATTTAAAAGATGCCTTCTTCTGCCTAGCCTTAGCCACAGAAAGCCAAAACCTATTTGCCTTTGAATGGGAAAACCCCGATTCAGGCAGAAAGACGCAGCTTACGTGGACAGTGCTACCTCAAGGATTCAAGAATAGCCCCACTATTTTTGGAAACCAATTAGCAAGAGAACTTGAAACTTGGATGCCTCCAGACACTGAAGGTGCTTTGTTACAATATGTAGATGATCTCTTAATAGCTACCGAGACTAAAGGGAGTTGTATTCAATGGACTATAAGTCTTCTTAATTTTCTGGGTTTAAATGGATATCGAGTCTCTTGACAGAAAGTCCAGCTGGCTCAACAAAGTGTGACCTATCTGGGATTTGAAATTTCGGGAGGACAACGAGAACTAGGAACATAAGGAAGTCATTTGCCAGACTCCAGAACCTCAAACGGTAAAGGAGCTACGAACCTTTTTAGGAATGACAGGTTGGTGTCGCCTTTGGATTTATAATTATGGACTAATGGTAAAGCCTCTGTGTGATTTGATAAAGATTAACCAGTCAAAGTTAGTCTGGACTGGAGAAGCACAAAAAGTCTTTAAACAACTTAAACAAGAATTGATGATTTTAAAATATCAAGCAATATTAGTAGAACAAGATGATGTGGAAATTGTGGTCACTAACATCGTAAATTCAGCTTCTTTCCTTAGTGGAACTCTGGATGAACCCATAACCCATGATTGTACAGAAACAATGGAGACTGTGTATTCTAATCGACCCGATCTTAAGGAAGAACCTTTAGAAGATGCTGACGAATCTTGGTATGCTGATGGAAGCAGCTTTGTGACACAAGGACAACGTAAGGCAGGGTACGCCGTTACAACCACTCAACAGGTAATCGAGTACCCCTGGGACGTCCACCCAGAAAGCAGAGATAATTGCTCTTACGTGAGCACTGGAACTAGCAGCAGGAAGGAAAATAAATATTTGGACAGATTCTAAATATACATTCGGCGTGGTACATGCTCATGGAGCAATTTGGAAAGAACGTGGATTGCTGACCGCTCAGGGAAAACAGATAAAGCATGCTGAAGAAATTTTAAAATTGTTAGAGGCTGTAAAACAACCAGAAAAGGTAGCTATCATGCATTGTCGGGGACACCAAAAGGGGAACACCGATTTTGAAATTGGAAATCGATTGGCAGAAGCTAAGCAGGCAGCTGAAATAACTGAGGTGAAGGCATTGTCTTTGATACCAGACGGTAAAATCCAAACTATATCCAAATTATACAAAAGAAGACTTAAAATTAATTGAAGATTTGAAAGGTAAAATGAAACCAGATGGATAAGTATATTTAAAAGATAACCGCATAATAATACCCTCTAATTTGACATGGCCCATAGTTCTTACAGAACACAATAAAACACACTGGGGAGCTGGCACACTGCATAAGAGCCTGAGTCAGACATTAGTGGAATGAAATTTATATACAACAATAAAACAAGTAACTCAACAATGTAGCATTTGCTTACACAATAACCCCAATACCAAGAATAGAATAAAATTTGGAATAATCGGTAAAGGAAATTATTCGGGGCAACAGTGGCAAATTGATTTTTCAGAACTCCCTAGGAAAGGGGGGTATCGTGATTTACTGGTTCTGACTGACACGTTTTCAGGAAGGCCTGAAGCCTTTCCCTGTCGAACAAACAAAGCAAGAGAAGTGGTTAAAGTCTTGTTAAATGAAATAATACCATGCTTTGGGATTCTAGTAGCAATGTCTTCTGAGAGAGGTTCACATTTTTGTGTGCAAGGAGATAAGTAAGTAAGTATACAGATAAGTAAGATTCTAAAGATATTCTAAAGACAACTGCATACTCCTTATAGACCGCAGGCAAGTGGACAGGTAGAAAAAATGAACCATTTAATTAAACAATAAATAGCTAAAATTGGACAAGAAGCTAATTTGTCATGGCCTCAATCCCTCCCTTTAGCATTACTTGGAATCAGAGTTAAACCTAGAATAAAAGGGAATTTGAGTCCCTTCATATGGATCACGGCCGTATCAATTTCTATTTAGTGGAGAGGACCTAACGCAGTTAGGATCAGAATATTTATATGCTTATATAACTGAACTTCAGAAACAATTAAATAAAGTACATAAAGTTGTTTTAAGAACCAGGGCTAGAGGGTTGGATCAACCAATCCACCCCTTTAAGCTCAGGGATTATATATACATATAAAGACTTTTTCAGGACAACCCCCAGAGGAAAAATGGAAGGAAAGTGGACGGGACCATACCAGGTATTACTGACAACACACACCGCCATTAAGATTAAGGAGCAAGCAGCTTGGATCCACAATTCAAGGGTGAAGAAGGCCCCAACGAGGATATGGACCACCACTCCAATTGGACCAACAAAATTATGGTTTTCCAGATCCTAATGATTGCAGGGGTGTGGTTCTCGGATTCGGGGTGGGCAGCTTGGGACGAGAACTCACACCTGACCCTAATACAAACTGTATCTCAAGTGATTAATAAGACGAGATGTTGGGTATGCACCCATCTGCCAGAGCATGGGAATAAGGGTGTATCGTTAATCGGGATCCCTTTGCCTGCAAATGTATCTTGGACTAATTTGTGGGAAAACACATCTTGGGGTCGAAAATATGAAGAAGTTTTGAAACTAGAAGTGAGTAGCTTTGTGCCGTTAGAATCCTACTATGTATGTGTACAAAGGTGTAACCCGCCTAAGGGTTTAGGAAAACAGGATTGTATAAATACGGATACTACTTATGTGGGAAATCAGACATCTTGTAATCGAACAATTGATATTAGTACGACTAGTGGCTGGGCAAATTCAACCAGCTGGCCGGTTCCAGAAGGAAAAGGGTGGTATTGGCTATGCAATGATACAGCCCGTAAGGTCTTGCCCGAGAACTGGAAGGGAACTTGCACTCTTGGAGCGGTAGTCCCCAATATGACAGTACATGATGTAGTGCCTCGAGGCTACTTGAGAAATCATATCCGGAGAATCAGACGAAAAATTACCAATCCGTTGATAGAGAGACCCACCGCTTTTCATAGTTTTGTTCGATGGTTTATCCCATGGTTAGGAGTGAGTGAATTGGAAAAGGCAATAGTTAATATTTCTGCAATTATAGAGAAGTTAGAAAACAAAACTCTGGATGCTATAAAGGCTCAGCAAGAAGAGATATCTAGTTTATCACAGGTAGTATTACAAAATCGGATGGCCCTAGACTTGTTATTGGCCGCTCAAGGGGGAGTTTGTACAGTAATAAACACAAGTTGTTGTATGTATGTAGATCAGAGTGGAAGGATCTCTACCGACCTGGAAGAAATATGGAAGCAGACAAGGATCCTACATGAGATCAGTAAAGATGATCTTTCATATTTAGTTTAGTTTTAGTGAAATATGGAATAAGTTAACCTCCTGGTTGCCCAATTTCCAATGGTTGAAACAAGTATTCATTGCTCTAATCGCATTAGTAGTGTTAGGAATATTTGTGTGCATGTTGTTTAGATGCCTGCTTTGTTGTGTTACTGCAAATAATAAAAGTATCTGATGCAAAAGAATTTGCATGGGAAAAGAAAAGGGGGGGTTGATTAAGGAGGTATTGGGGAGGCAGGGACAATCCCCAGACAAGGGCTGTATATCTCGAAACAAGACACTGGAACTCATGATAAGGAAGCGGCAGATGGACAAAGAAACAAATGTAAGGACTATAAATCTCGAAACTGGACACTGGAATTCATTATAAAGATACAACAAACGGGAGAATTAGCAACAATCAGCTCTTGCAATTAAGAAACATACCAACTCAGCAGATTCCTGACCAAAGGTGAAAAGTACACTACGAGGAAGACTCGGGATCTTCCTCCCAAAGACCCCTGCCCACGTCCCAAAGACCCCTGCCCACAATTCTTGGGAGGCTCTACGCAGGCGCAAGGGGCCAAAAGGCTAATTAGCATGAGAAGCGAGGGAAGGCGGGGATAGGGAATGCATATGTATAGGTGCTTGTAGAATATTGATAGATTGATTGTATAAATTCAAGACTGCTTTCTGCTTTGGGTATGCATGATAGGTGGAGAGATCCCCCGTGCATCCAGCGCTGCAATAAAGAATATACCACTTAAAGGAATTTCGGCTTCGATCTTTGAATCAATCTGGCACCCCAGATGGGACAACCTCTCTGCCGGACTGCAGGACCCGCTGGGGACAGGACTCCCTAGGGTACCCCCGGGATTTCCCGGAGGGACTCCTCGACTCACCGGATCACTGCGGAGGCAGACAAGGACCCCATCATTGTAAGTGAGTATATTCTTTATTCTGGTTTGGTTTTCTGGTAGACCGGTCATCTGGAACTGTCTGTAAGTCAGAAGGTGATCTTCTGCGAGGCAGTGTTTGGTATATACTTTGTGGTTAACACCATAAGTATATGTTTGGGGACCTTAAGGAAGGAGCTCGCTTTAAGGTCCATCTGGAATTGTGTTGCCTATTTCGGTTTTCTGACTCATGGAGTGTGGTATTTAACTCTGGTTATTGTTACTGCGATTTTGGCTATTTTCTTGGTGATAATAGTAAGTTGGTGGCATTGTTATAAGAAAGATATCGTTACGGTGTTACACATTTTGGTTTTCTGACTTATCGCATGTGGAATTTGACTCTGACTATTGTTATTGTGATTTTGGAAATATTCCTGGTAATAGTAGTAGTTTTGTGACATCGCTATTGAAAGATATTGTGTGCCCGTGTTTTTGTGAGTGATACATTTTTGTAACACGTGTATTCTGAAAGTGTGAACTGGAAAATGGGGGGGCAAACAAGCAGTGAAATTTTAAAGAAAAGCACTTTAGGATGTGTTTTGAGTCATTGGAAGGATATTGGAGGATATGCCGGTGGAAGTGTGAACAGGAAAACATTGGTAAAATATTGTTATCAATGGTGGCCGCTTTATAAGCTGGAATGTGGAGAAAAGTGGCCCCTAAATGGAACTTTGAACTATAATATTTTGCTACAGTTAATGTTGTTTTTTTTTGAGAAGGAGAACAGGATGAAATGTTGTATACTGATGCTGTTTCAGCATCTTGGTGGGAAAAGGTACGGAACTAAGTTGGCTCCTGACTGAGCCTTTGATGTTGGCATTAGAGAAGTACAGGCTGGAGAAAGATAAAGGAAGTGTTAAAAGGGTTGTTGAAAGTGTTAAAGGTGTTTGAAGTTGAATGAGCAGGGAAAGAGGATGTAGGAATGTTAATAGATCTGCCTCGGCCCGAGGCAGAGATCTTAAAATCACGGGTGTTAGCCTTTTGGGGCAAAGGGATCATGATGGGTCCCGGAGAGTTGTCACGGAAACAGAAAAGCAGTTAACTCTTAAAACAACCTGAGTTCATGTGCGAGCTCAGATTGCCGATGGGGCCGCTCAGGGAACTGTGGACAATTGCATTCCACTGACCGACCCCCCAAGACCCTAATCATCCCGAAAATTATGAACAATTAAGTAAATACGAAAATCTGGATGAATTGGGAATTGAACATATGCTTCCAACAAGGGCCAAAAGAAACCCCTATGGAATTTTTGGACCAACTCTGAAATGTAATTGGAAAAAAAACAAAACAAAACAAAACAAAAAAAAAAAAACAAAAAAAAAACAAAACAAAAAAAAAAAAAACGGTTTGGACCTGGCTTCGGAGGACAAATTAACTAGCTTTTTCCTAGGGTAATCGGCCCCTGATTTCAACAGGAATAACGGGGACCTGGTGGATCTACCCTAGCGGATCCTCCACCGGTTATAATGAAGCTAGGGGAGGAACAGAAGTGAAATTTCTTATTGATATGGGGCAACGTATTCAGTTCTAAATCAAGCATTAATGCCTTTACGGAATGATTATGTTAGGGTAAAAGGTGCAACCGAAAAGGCTTATTTTTGTGAATCTTTGAAGTACAAGTAAGGGAAACAATGGGGCATACACAGATTTTATATATGCCTAACTGCTTATGGACACTCTTAGGTAGAGATTTATTAGAGCAATTAGGAGCAGAAATTGTCTTTGAAAAAAGGGAAAATGGAATTAAGAATAGGAGATGAACAACTAATAAATGTGTTAAGCTTGGCACTAATACAAACTGACCCTAAAAGTGAAATACCTTTAGAGATCACAGATCAAGTATGTTCAGGAGTTTGGGCCACCGAAGTCCCTGGAAGAGCTAAAAATGTGACCTTAATAATTATTAAATTAAAGCCAGGAGAGAAACCTGTTAAGGTTAAGTAATATCCTTTGAGGATAGAAGATAGGAAAGGAATTAAAGAGATAATTGATAAATTTTTTACAGTATGGATTATTGATTGAATGCGAATCAGAATACAATACACCCATATTGCCAATTAAAAAGGCAGATAAAAAGCTATATGTTAGTTCAGGATTTGAAGGCCATAAATAAAATCACTGAGGATATACATCCAGTAGTGGCAAACCCTTATACTTTGCTGACTAAATTAAAGAATAGTCAAGTCTGGTTTACCGTACTGGATTTAAAAGATGCCTTCTTCTGCCTAGCCTTAGCCACAGAAAGCCAAAACCTATTTGCCTTTGAATGGGAAAACCCCGATTCAGGCAGAAAGACGCAGCTTACGTGGACAGTGCTACCTCAAGGATTCAAGAATAGCCCCACTATGTTTGGAAACCAATTAGCAAGAGAACTTGGAATTGGAGAGAACTTGGAAACCAATTAGCAAGAGAACTTGGATGCCTCCAGACACTGAAGGTGCTTTGTTACAATATGTAGATGATCTCTTAATAGCTACCGAGACTAAAGGGAGTTGTATTCAATGGACTATAAGTCTTCTTAATTTTCTGGGTTTAAATGGATATCGAGTCTCTTGACAGAAAGTCCAGCTGGCTCAACAAAGTGTGACCTATCTGGGATTTGAAATTTCGGGAGGACAACGAGAACTAGGAACTGAACATAAGGAAGTCATTTGCCGGACTCCAGAACCTCAAACGGTAAAGGAGCTACAAACCTTTTTAGGAATGACAGGTTGGTGTCGCCTTTGGATTTATAATTATGGACTAATGGTAAAGCCTCTGTGTGATTTGATAAAGATTAACCAGTCAAAGTTAGTCTGGACTGGAGAAGCACAAAAAGTCTTTAAACAACTTAAACAAGAATTGATGATTTTAAAATATCAAGCAATATTAGTAGAACAAGACGATGTGGAAATTGTGGTCACTAACATCGTAAATTCAGCTTCTTTCCTTAGTGGAACTCTGGATGAACCCATAACCCATGATTGTACAGAAACAATGGAGACTGTGTATTCTAGTCGACCCGATCTTAAGGAAGAACCTTTAGAAGATGCTGACGAATCTTGGTATACTGATGGAAGCAGCTTTGTAAAACAAGGACAACGTAAGGCAGGGTACGCCGTTACAACCACTCAACAGGTAATTGAGTCCAAACCATTACCCCCTGGGACGTCCACCCAGAAAGCAGAGATAATTGCTCTTACGTGAGCACTGGAACTAGCAGCAGGAAGGAAAATAAATATTTGGACAGATTCTAAATATGCATTCGGCGTGGTACATGCTCATGGAGCAATTTGGAAAGAACGTGGATTGCTGACCGCTCAGGGAAAACAGATAAAGCATGCTGAAGAAATTTTAAAATTGTTAGAGGCTGTAAAACAACCAGAAAAGGTAGCTATCATGCATTGTCGGGGACACCAAAAGGGGAACACCGATTTTGAAATTGGAAATCGATTGGCAGAAGCTAAGCAGGCAGCTGAAATAACTGAGGTGAAGGCATTGTCTTTGATACCAGACGGTAAAATCCAAACTATATCCAAATTATACAAAAGAAGACTTAAAATTAATTGAAGATTTGAAAGGTAAAATGAAACCAGATGGATAAGTATATTTAAAAGATAACCGCATAATAATACCCTCTAATTTGACATGGCCCAGAGTTCTTACAGAACACAATAAAACACATTGGGGAGCTGGCACACTGCGTAAGAGCCTGAGTCAGACATTAGTGGAACGAAATTTATATACAACAATAAAACAAGTAACTCAACAATGTAGCATTTGCTTACACAATAACCCCAATACCAAGAATAGAATAAAATTTGGAATAATCGGTAAAGGAAATTATTCGGGGCAACAGTGGCAAATTGATTTTTCAGAACTCCCTAGAAAAGGGGGGTATCGTGATTTACTGGTTCTGACTGACGTTTTCAGGAAGGCCTGAAGCCTTTCCGTGTCGAACAAACAAAGCAAGAGAAGTGGTTAAAGTCTTGTTAAATGAAATAATACCATGCTTTGGGATTCTAGTAGCAATGTCTTCTGAGAGAGTTTCACATTTTTGTGTGCAAGGAGTACAACGGATAAGTAAGATTCTAAAGATATTCTAAAGACAACTGCATACTCGTTATAGACCGCAGGCAAGTGGACAGGTAGAAAAAATGAACCATTTAATTAAACAATAAATAGCTAAAATTGGACAAGAAGCTAATTTGTCATGGCCTCAATCCCTCCCTTTAGCATTACTTGGAATCAGAGTTAAACCTAGAATAAAAGGGAATTTGAGTCCCTTCAAAATCTTATATGGATCACGGCCGTATCAATTTCTATTTAGTGGAGAGGACCTAACGCAGTTAGGATCAGAATATTTATATGCTTATATAACTGAACTTCAGAAACAATTAAATAAAGTACATAAAGTTGTTTTAAGAACCAGAGCTAGAGGGTTGGATCAACCAATCCACCCCTTTAAGCTCAGGGATTATATATACATATAAAGACTTTTTCAGGACAACCCCCAGAGGAAAAATGGAAGGAAAGTGGATGGGACCATACCAGGTATTACTGACAACACACACCGCCATTAAGATTAAGGAGCAAGCAGCTTGGATCCACAATTCAAGGGTGAAGAAGGCCCCGGCGAGGATATGGACCACCACTCCAATTGGACCAACAAAATTATGGTTTTCCAGATCCTAATGATTGCAGGGGTGTGGTTCTCGGATTTGGGGTGGGCAGCTTGGGACGAGAACTTACACCTGACCCTAATACAAACTGTATCTCAAGTGATTAATAAGACGAACTGTTGGGTATGCACCCATCTGCCAGAGCATGGGAATAAGGGGGTATCGTTAATTGGGATCCCTTTGCCTGCAAATGTATCTTGGACTAATTTGTGGGAAAACACATCTTGGGGTCAAAAATATGAAGAAGTTTTGGAACTAGAAGTGAGTAGCTTCGTGCCGTTAGAATCCTACTATGTATGTGTACAAAGGTGTAACCCGCCTAAGGGTTTAGGAAAACAGGATTGTATAAATACGGATACTACTTATGTGGGAAATCAGACATCTTGTAATCGAACAATTGATATTAGTACGACTAGCGGCTGGGCAAATTCAACCAGTTGGCCGGTTCCAGAAGGAAAAGGGTGGTATTGGCTATGCAATGATACAGCCCGTAAGGTTTTGCCCGAGAATTGGAAGGGAACTTGCACTCTTGGAGCAGTAGTCCCCAATATGACAGTACATGATGTAGTGCCTCGAGGTTACTTGAGAAATCATATCTGGAGAATCAGACGAAAAATTAACAATCCATTGATAGAGAGACACACCGCTTTTCATAGTTTTGTTCGATGGTTTATCCCATGGTTAGGAGTGAGTGAACTGGAAAAGGCGATAGTTAATATTTCTGCAATTATAGAGAAGTTAGAAAACAAAACTCTGGATGCTATAAAGGCTCAACAAGAAGAGATATCTAGTTTATCACAGGTAGTATTACAAAATCGGATGGCCCTAGACTTGTTACTGGCCGCTCAAGGGGGAGTTTGTACAGTAATAAACACAAGTTGTTGTATGTATGTAGATCAGAGTGGAAGGATCTCTACCGACCTGGAAGAAATATGGAAGCAGACAAGGATCCTACATGAGATCAGTAAAGATGATCTTTCATATTTAGTTTAGTTTTAGTGAAATATGGAATAAGTTAACCTCCTGGTTGCCCAATTTCCAATGGTTGAAACAAGTATTCATTGCTCTAATCGCATTAGTAGTGTTAGGAATATTTGTGTGCATGTTGTTTAGATGCCTGCTTTGTTGTGTTACTGCAAATAATAAAAGTATCTGATGCAAAAGAATTTGCATGGGAAAAGAAAAGGGGGGATTGATTAAGGAGGTATTGGGGAGGCAGGGACAATCCCCAGACAAGGGCTGTATATCTCGAAACAAGACACTGGAACTCATGATAAGGAAGCGGCAGATGGACAAAGAAACAAATGTAAGGACTAGAAATCTCGAAACTGGACATTGGAATTCATTATAAAGATACAACAAACGGGAGAATTAGCAACAATCAGCTCTTGCGATTAAGAAACATGCCAACTCAGCAGATTCCTGACCAAAGGTGAAAAGTACACTATGAGGAAGACTCGGGATCTTCCTCCCAAAGACCCCTGCCCACGTCCCAAAGACCCCTGCCCACAATTCTTGGGAAGCTCTACGCAGGCGCAAGGTGCCAAAAGGCTAATTAGCATGAGAAGCGAGGGAAGGCGGGGATAGGTAATGCATATGTATAGGTGCTTGTAGAATATTGATAGATTGATTGTATAAATTCAAGACTGCTTTCTGCTTTGGGTATGCACGATAGGTGGAGAGATCCCCCGTGCATCCAGCGCTGCAATAAAGAATATACCACTTAAAGGAATTTCGGCTTCGATCTTTGAATCACCTGGAACAGCGAGGCCTTCTACCGTCCACTCATCTACTTAGCATTTCTCCTTGTTATGACTTCACAACTACCGTGCAATACAGAAAATTAGTTCTGTACTGCAAAAACACAACTTTGTTTCTCACAGGGGGACTACCCCCGTGCCGCCCAGCGCTGAACAAACACACCTACTTTACAATCTTATGGATTGTGGAGTCCGTTTTCCACAAGCCACCACTCCTAAGCCATTCCCCACCACACCACCTAAACCCCTTACAGCTGCCCACTACGGTAGAGGCTGGAATGCTCGGCATACAATGCAAAGGATTCCACGGCCCCGCACGTGTTGTTGGATTTTTAATGTAATGCAGGTGTTTGAAGGTTTTGTGCCTCTCCCTGGCTTAGGAGGGGCAGGCAGCAGCACAGTGCCCGCCGGCACCAGCTTGATGTTGGCTGCTCCCTTGGACGTGTCAGGATGAAGATGGTCTGAGTGGCCAGACACCCAACACTTTCCGCCTCGTCATCCTGCAAGGGCTGGAGGACTGCAATGGAGAGAAACAGAGCAGAAATGAAACCCACCTGTCTGCAGAGACTGCGGGCAGAGCCTGCCACCCCTCCACCCGTCACTTCCCGCAAAGACAAGGAGGGACCAAGGGGTTAGAGTCAGAGAATCATTAACTGTCCTGTGTTGGAAGGGATCACTGAGCCCAACTCCTGACTGCACACTGGACGGCACAGGACTTAACACCACATATCCAACAGCTTTGTCCAAATGCTTCTTGAACACCCACGAGCTCGGGCACCATGCCTGCTTGCCTGGGGAGCCCGCTTCAGTGCCCAACCACCCTCTCAGGGAGGAACTTTTCCCCAAAATCTGATCTGAACATCCCCTGACGTGTTTTGCTGTTAACATACTCCAGAAAAGCCCTTTCTCTTAGCCACCCCGGTACTGGCCAGCTTCAACCCCAACCGAGCTTTTGGCCATACAAACTTTCTCCCTTCCCTCTGAGAAAGGTGAATGCCCCCTGCCCCACCGGTCGTGGACCCACACCCCGCTGCCCTCACTTACTGCTGCAGATTTCATGGATCTTCTTCTCGCTCTGGTCCTTGCAGTGCTGCGCGGCAAGACCTAGGCACAAAGCTGCTGTCAGAAGCCTGCAAGGCGCCCCCCAGGCCCACTTGCATGGGGACCCAGTCCCGGGGGGGACTCTAGGGACACTGGGGCTGGCAAAGGCTGCCAAAAGAGGGACCCCGGGGGCTGTGACTCACCGATGAACCTGACGGCTGCCTCCCGCAAGGTGGCCTGAGTGTGCTGCAGGTATGGCAGGCTCTGCTGCAGGTATTTCTCCACCTTTCTCTTGTCCTGCACGAGCTGGAGAGAGCGCAAGGTTACAGGGCTTGCAGACCCTGCCCAGCTGGACAGACCACCCCCTCCTGCCAACACCCCCCCTTCCCCTCAGGCCATTCCCATCTCCCAGCCATGAGCCCTGTGGGGCTGGGGTTTTGAGGTATGGAGAGAGCTGTTGTCTTTACCAAGCACTCTGCGATCCTCCAGGTCTGCTCTGTCTGCACCAGGTGCTTGAGTTGTTCCTGCTTCAGGAAGTTTGCAGCGGTGACAAGGGCTTCCAGGGAGGCCTGCAGAGCAACAGAGGCTGAGAGATGGCACCAGAGCCCAGGGAAGGGGACCTGGCAGCCCCCACCTCTTGGCAGGGCTGCAAGCCTTTCCCAGCCCATGGTGGGATAATGCAGTGGGGGTTGAGTGTGAACTGCGTTTGGCATAAGGAAGGAGGGGAGCTGTGCCCCCATTCTCCGTGACACAGGCGGCTGCACCCCGAGGGGACACACGTGCCAAGTGCCCGGTTGCCTTCAGCCCTGTTGCTGGACGCCCAGGCAACCCCTGTGGTGTCAGTCTGCTAGTCCCTCTAGTCAGGTATGCCATACGCACCTTGGCCACGCTCTGGGTCTGGTCACTCAGGTGAAAAAAGAGTGGGAGCAGGCCCCTCTGCACGATCTTCTTCAGCTGTCTCTTGTGGCACCACAACGCAACCTGCATCACTTTGTTGTAGAGGCAGATGGAGAGCTCTTGCAGCTGGCTGCACTCCTGGTAGGGAGGAAGAGAGGAAGACTTCAGCAAGAGCTGCTCCCTGCCCGCGGTGAGCAGGGGCGTTAGGGTGGCTGACGTGAACGGAGGTGCTACAGAATCAGTCTGCTCAAAGGAGCTGTGGCCAGATCTGTAGCCACAGTGAAAGGACGCAGCCCCACTAGAGGGAACGTAAGAGGCCTCCTTCACAGGGGGCAGCTGTCATGAGAGTGCCCATTTGTGGGCTCAGGTCCCGCAGCAGCCTTACATCATTAAACAGTGGCAGGATGTCCCCAGCCACTTGCAGAGCGATGGAGCTGGCCTGCTTCCTCTTCACATGATCCATCACGTTTCCGATGAGAAGCACGGCCTTCATCTTGGTGTCAGCCCTGGCAACCTGCAGGCCCTGAATGATGCCTGGCAGCAGCACGCGAAGTTTTCTTGCCTGGAGGAAGGACAGAGTTTCCGTTTGGTGAAACGATGAAAGGCCACCCTGGCCAAAAGCCTGTGGTGCCAGAGCACCAGGCTGCCATCTTGCTCGCGCAGAGGCAGCACGAGAGTCGCACCGGGCAGCAGCCACCAGACAGGCGATGGCCACGGGCAGCCCTTGCGTATGTGAGGGGAGCAAGGGTAGGAAAAGGAGGGCAGCTGAGCAAAGACTCTGTGCCCCCTTTCGGACCCGCCCCAAAAGGTACATGGCATGCATGGAAAGCTCCCCAGAGAGCCGCTGGGCCCCTCCATGGCCAGCTCATTTCTTGGCCATTTCTTCTGCGCCACAGAGCTGCGGGCAGAGCAGAGCCCTCCCAGCTGACGGGAGCAGGCCATGATACCTTCAGGACAAAGGCCCACCGGCCTTCACAGTAGTGTGCCCTGCTCACCGTGACAGGTGTCTCCGACGCTGGGAGGAGAGCGCTGAGCACCAGCGAGTACATCACTCGGCTGGGATGCTTCAAGAGCCTCTGGAGATGGCGCAGGGCCCCCGAGTCGTCTTCTCCAACATCTGGGTGGGCCAGCATCTGAAAGGAACACAGCATTGAGAGACTGTCAGAGCCTGCAGGGTTGCAGGCAGCTCCTGGCTCTCCCGGCGCCTCAGGCCAGGGGCCCCGGGGCCAGGCAGCCTGTCCTGGGGCAGCTGTGGCTGTGGAGGGCCGCAGGGCCCCTGAGTGCCCTGTGCCTGGCAGCACCCAGCAGCCTTTCTTTGCCTGCTCCTCCCGCACGGACGTCCTGGAGGAGCTGCCAGTTTGGGGGTAGATGGGCAGAGGCACACACACGGCCCTGAAGAGGAGCAAGGCCTCGTCCAGTAACTCACCGCCAAGTGAGGGATGCAGTTGTCATCTTGGATGAATCCCGGGAGCCCGCGCAGCTTCTGCTCCTGGAGCACGCCAAGTGTCTCCCTCAGGACCTTCTTCGTCGTCTCTTTCTGGGAGAACATGGCTTCCCACATGGCCAGGGCAGCGCTGCAAGGACGGAGCACTCAGTCAGCAGGGCACACTCCGCCCCAGCGCCGTGGCCTGCACAGGCCCCGCAGGCCCCAGGCTGTCCTGCAGGCCTGGCCCTGCCGCCCCCCTCCCTCGGGGTGCCCTGGGAGCCTTGTCCAGGCAAGCAGGAGAGGGCAGAGATGACGTTCCCTGTGGTGGCAGGGATCGTGGCTGGCTTGCTCAGCTCTGGCTGCCCTGGCTGTGGCCAAGGAACCATGGCTGGAAAGCATGGCGGCGTGAAGGGCCCTGCTTTGGAAACGCAGCGTGGAGTTTGCTGTGGATGTGTCAGGCGGAAAGTCTCCTGTCCCCTCCCCTCCCATACAAGAAGCCCTGAAGGTTGGCATGCCTGTCAGATGATGGCGAGATCTGCAGCAGGGTGCTGGCCACCACCCTTGCCCGTTGGTTGGCCAGCCAGAGGATGAGGTTGTCCAGGCTGCGCCGGGCTGGTGCCGTGTTGATGCACTCCACCTGTCTGTAGATGCACCTCACGATCTCTGGCACCTGGAGAGGAAAAAGTGGAGTGCAGACGTATTTTCAGCCACTACTCACACAACTGCCCTTCCCATCGCTCTGGGATGGCTTCCAGGGATTGCCTGAGGTGCCTGAGAGGGCTGGACGTGGGAGGGAGGAAGCGGGGCCTGACATGGGCTAACGGGCAGGGCAATCCAACTACAGGCCACTTACGTTGGTCAGCCAGGTGGCAGGGTCTTCGATGGCCATATCCAGCACACCGCTGGCCTCCTGCTTGTCATATATGTTGGAGTCCCTCAGGGCTTCAATGACCTTGAGGATGATGTCTGTCCTCTCAGACTGCCAGAGGTATTTTCCAAAGTTCTGCAAGGAGGAAGGGACATAAGACACGTTGCACCAAGTGCCCCGATGGTGCTGCAGAAATGAGCGGTGAGAGCAGCTCTGGAGACAGATGCCTGACCATGCTGGCAGCAGTGCCCACGGGAAAGCAGGAAGCAGGGGCTGCAGTCCCTGCGTGGTGGGGGCTGAGAAGAGCCCTCGGGGTGAGGGACCAGGGTTGGAGGCACGGGCCCAGGGTGCTGGCCCTGCAGATATGCGGGGCTTGCCGGTGGCCAGGAGGGCCAGGAGGAGCTGCTGCTGTGAGGCTGGAGTACCGCCTATGGAGAGGTCCTACTCAGGGACAGCAGGAACGCGCGGGCCAGAACAGCGAGGCCACACCAGCCGCACTGATGCTGGAGCCCTGTGCTCCCACAAGTCTCCTGCTGCTGCTGGGACAAGTGTGCCAGGAAGGGAGGAACTCATTACCATGGCAATGTCCGTGGTAGTGGGTGAAGGAAGCCACGGTACGACCTCAGCTTCCCCTTGAGGCTGTTGACTAGCTTCTGGTGCTGTTCTTCCTAAACACGGCAGCGGAGGGGGACAAAAAGAAGAAGATTCTCAAGGACAAGCCACTTTTGTTAGGAGGCTTACCAAGTGGTGAAAAGAGCTTTTGAGTAGGAATGGCTGAGGAGGGCGGAGATGCTGCAGAGCCCAGGGAGGAAGCGTTGGACAGAGATGGAAAGCAAAGGCGGACAGCTGATGGGAACAACGGAGATGGCAAGAGAGCAAGGGGTGACGTGTGCCTCAGGGGTACGCATGCAAATGCTCCCAGCCTGGGACACGCAAAGGAACGAGAGCCCTGCGTGCAATCGCACAACTAAAACGCTATTGGCCTAACTGAGGTGTGGGGGATGGCTCGAAGGGCTGGAGCGCTGTAGTGCAGGGATACAAGGGGTACATACAGGGATCCTCTCTCTAGGAAGACCGCTCTAGAGGTCTCCACAAGAGCGCTCCATGGCACTACTTAGGAAAAGAAGCAAGTGCCTCAGGCAGTGCCTGTGTCTGGAGGGGAGGGCAGCCCAACACAGCTTCTCTTACTGTTTGTCCGGACGAATCGGAAGAGGTAATGCAGAGCATCCAAAGCCTCCCATTGTAGCTGCCAGTTCTTGCAAGTGTGGCAAAGGAGGAGCCATCCCACCAACTGTCCCACGACTGGCAGATTGCACTCTGTGCATTCGTTCGTGGGTCCTCCAACGACGCTGTGGTCCTGGGCGAGGGAGAGAGGAGGGAAGTGCTGTGAGAGGCAGCTGGGGCCAAAGTTCTGGAGCCAAGTGTGCCCAGGGCTGGGTCCCAGGTGAGTCAGCAGCCTTGGCCATGCCTGCTCTCCCACCATGCTCCCTGGGCGCTTGAGGCCTGCACAGGACGGGGGGCAGAGCTGGCTCCCGAGAGTGCTCTCAGGGACTGGGAACATCCCCCACTCGGGGTCCATGGGCAAAGGAGGGCTGAAGGCCCTTGCTTCAGGGCTGAGCCCTAGCTGAGGGTCTGTAGCCGGGCTTGCCTCGGCAGCACCCCTGAGCTGCAGGCTGATGTGGTCTGCGGGGAAGGGGAGGTGGGCTGGCTGGAGGGGTGCATGGCTCCTTACCTCCTCTGAGAAGCTTGTGGCTAACCATCTGGTCAGCTTCGCGGCCCTCCCCACGGCCCTCTCGCAAATAGCTTCGCTGTGGGAGTTGGCAAAGGGCAGCAGAATCTGTGAGGGGAGAAAGTTGCTGGTCTGTCCTGGGAGCTGATGCCCGCTAAAGCAGGAGCATCAGTGCTGGGCTCCCGCAGCACTCCGATCTCGGGAGGAAAGCACCACGGACAGGGAGGCAGGTGGACAGCAGCAGCACCAGTGGTGACCAGTGCAGTGCCTCGGAAGAGGGGTCCAATTCCTGCCGCTGCGTTGACGCAAAGGAAGCCCAGGAGTGCCATGGGCAAGGCTTTTCTATGACACAGGAGGAGTCTGTGGAGGGGAAAGGTCTGCAGCCAGGGGATACGGGGCTGCCAGAAGACCTCAGTGGGCAGCCCCCGGTTCCCCCAAGGGAGGCGGGCACCCTTCCTGCCCTGTGCTGCCTATGCGTGGCACTGAAGTAGGGTCTGTCCGTTCCGGAGTGGATGCTGAATTCCCTCCGGGTGAGGAAGCGCCCCTGGGAACCCCGCTCTTGGCAAGTGGCAGACCTGCAAGATGTCCTGCAGCTCACAGAGGCCGGAGACAGGAGAATTTCTGATGAAGAGCTCCAGCATGCGGTCCATGGCATCCAGGGTCTGCAAGGACAACAAAGGGGTGGCAGTGGATCTCCAGTCGCTCTCCCTCTGCCAGGATCTGCACAGATCTCAGCACAGAGCAGCCAGGGATCAACCCAGAGGGATGGGTGTTCCAAGAGCTCTCCCAGAGCATACCTCCATGTAGCACATACGGTGCAGGCCCTCCAAATGCTCGTGTGACGGAAGCAAGAAGATGCTATTGAAGCACACGAGCAGGATGCTCTTCTTCTTGCCATCCAGCGCTGACTTGACATAGCTGCAAAGAAAGCAAGGGGCCTCGTTGTCACGGTGCTGGGAGCAGGGCCTCAGGGCCTCAGGGAGGAGGACGCAGCGCTGCGGGGCCTCGGTCCCTGGCATGGGGACTGCCTTCCACCTTCCAGAAGCCCCGAGGCTTGGCGAGCAGCGGCCCTGCGACCGGCACTGCCAGGCTCCTGCCTAGACAGGGGAAGCCTGGAAGCCAGGCCCAGGGCCAGAGCAGGGGCTGGGCACGTACCTCAAGTGGCCAAGTGCAAGCATGGCTTGCTGCTGCACCACTGTGTACCGAATGTCCAAGGGCTCCTCTTCCAGCAGCACCTGCAGAGCACAACCGCGATGGCACCGGGCATCGGGCGGCACAGCCCGGCAGCGCCAGCAGAGCTGGTCCAGGTCAGAAGGGCCGGTGGAGCCCCAGTGCCCCCAGCCAGCTGTGGCACCCAGAGGGCCGCCCTGCCACCTCCCTGCTGCTGAGCTCTCCGCTGGCGGGGCTTCTCAATGGCCCCAAGGCCGTCAGGGGCAGCTGAGTGTCCACGCAGCGCTTGCCCCCGCCAAAGCCCTCGAGAGTCCCGTCCCCACAGCCTGCCCTTGCACCCCTCCCAGAGCCACCAGGGGGTGTCCCATCACCTTAATATGCTCTGCCAGCTGGTATTTGTTGCAGAAGGCGTCGAGGCCGCCAAACAGGCCACGGTTTTTGGCAGTTTTGCACACGCTGATGACGCTCCTTAAGAAGTCCATCTTCAGGCCTTCATCCTGGCAGACGGGTGGCAGAGAGACCAACGGGGAGTGTAAGACGGGAGACCCATGGCCGGCAGCAGGACCAAAGCCTCGAGGGGCTCAGGGCTGTGCGGGGCTCCTGGAGGGCGGCAGCTCTGCCTCGCCAGCAGCCCGCCAGCATCCTGGCAGCAGAGCTGCGCGACCCTCAGGAGACACAGGCACAGCCACCATGGCAAGGCCACACCTACCTGTTGTGTGCTCCTGACGTAGGACAGAATGCTGTACAAGCTGTCTGCTTCTTTCTTGTAGACAGCTAACGTGGCAACTTCTAAGAAGGCAGAAGAAGAAGGAGGGTTGTAGAGGGTGGCCAAAGGCAGGAGGGAGGAGAGGAAGGAGCTCTGGCCTCCCTCCAGCCCCGTGCTTGCTCCCCTGGCACAACCTCCCTGGGGGTGTCCGGGGGCTGGGCTGCCATGCTGGTCCTGACGCTGAGCAGGGTGTTCTTGCTGCCCCCCCCCCGCTCCCTAGCCCCAGCCCTGCTCCCCCTGACGGGGGCCCTCGCTCACCGCTAAACAGCAGCTGATGGTGTTGTCTGGGAGCTGTGATCTCCTGATAAGCCTCGTCTTCCACCCAGGCCAGCAAGGGGCTGCTGGGTGGTCGTCTCTCCCCCATACTGCAGGCTGAGGGTAGAGAAGAGGCGATCTCACAGAAATGGCTCGGCGCTGTGTGAAGACGCGGGCTATGCTCGGGGACTGCTCCGCAGCCTCGTGCTCCTGCCCTGTCCCGTCACAGTCGTGCCGGACACTGGGTGGCCGGGGCTGGCTGCTCTGGCTTTTATACGCAGCAGTGGGGGATGTCACAGATGATGTCACAAAGGGCCCAGATGATGTCACAAAGGGCCCAGATGATGTCACAAAGGGCCCTTCTGTGACCCGCTGCCGACTCAGGGAGGGCCGGGTGTCCCCTGCAGGGGCACAGGGGCAGCTTGGAGAGAGGGAGGTGGGGGAATCTCATCGAGTCGAGATAGAGCGCTGACAGCATTAAGCTAGGATGCTACTCAGTGTCTTTGCTAACCGTGGTGCATTGTGCAAATTACCTAAAGGAAGAAGCCGTGGGCCCCTTCCCAAGGTCAGTCTCCTACGAAGACTGGGAGCCTGTCTTAAGAAACTGGCAGAAACTGGTCCTGCGGATGGACAGGAGCCAAGGAGCAACTGAGTCTGCGCAGAGACAAGAGGTCAAGGAGTGGTGACGAGGAAGAGTCACCAACCTTCATCCCCACGACCCCTGACGACCACCACCAAGACACACTGCGCAAGTGCAGATGGGAGGAGTTTCCGGAAATGACTCCTTGGGACTAATTTTAAGACGAAACGGGGACAGGTGATGAGTATGTGAAGCTTCAGGCCTATGTAACTCTTTGCTGTAGATAAGCGAGGCAAGTTGCCACGTCGGGTGCGCACGTCTTTGGTGGGACTACCCCCCGTTCTGCCCAGCGCTGAATAAACATACCTGCTTTACAATCTTACTGATTGTGGAGTCCTTTTTCCTCAAGTCAGCTTGCCTGTGGGCACCGGGATCCTCTCAGGGTCTGCCGAGGCCCCCGTTTGCTCTCGTGTCTCTTGCCATCCAGCGTGTCCCATAGCCCCGGGGAACACCCTTCAGCACACTGCGGAGCCCTGCCTGTCCCCTTCCGCAAGGGTCAGTGTTGAAGATTGACTCCACCTTAAGGGACATAGTGCCTTTTGTGGCTTCTCTCTTTTCTTTGAGACAATGAGAATAAAACAGAAAAGATGTAACATAGCAAGCTGAAGGGATTGCTGAACTTGATAAATTGCTGTATCGGCCTTAGTTTTGTATCGGCCTTGCTTTTGTATCACGATAAGACTCAGTTCTAGCCACAAAATCGAGGCTGAAGAAGGAACACGGTGCCCAAAGTAGAACTGAATTAAATTAGCCTGTCTTTGCCTGCTCCTCCTGCACGTACCTCCTGGAGGAGCTGTACGTTTGGGGGTAGATGGGGAGGGGTGAGGGTTGTCATATTTACCAGATATTGCCCTTTACATAATCGTATCTCCCTATCTCTAAGGGGGAAACGGATCCTAGGCCAGGAGCTGGTGGGGCTCATTGAGAGGGCTTTAAACTAGGTAAGAAGGGGGACGGGGCTGAAACAAGGCTCGTTAGAGCTGTGCCGGGGGGACAATGGCAAGGCTGGGAGAGAAGGCAATGGCCCAAGTGAAGTGCATCTCCACTAATGCATGCAGCATTGGAAACGAACAGGAGGAGCTGGAAGCCATCGTGCGGCAGGCAGGCTATGACTTGGTTGTCATCACGGAAACGTGGTGGGACCACTCTCATGACTGGAGTGCTGCAATGTCTGGCTATAGGCTCTTCAGAAGGGACAGGCAGCATGGAAGGGGTGGTGCTGTGGCTCTCTATATCAGAGAGAGTTTTGATGTCGTGGAACTTGAGGCTGGGAATGCTAAGGTTGAGTCCCTATGGGTTAGTTTCAGCGGGAAGACCAACAAGGCAAGCATCCTGGTGGGGGTCTGTTACAGGCCGCCGAACCAGGATGAGGAGACTGATGAGGACTTCTACAGGCAGCTGACAAAAGTTGCGAAATCGTCAGCGCTTGTTCTCGTGGGGGACTTGAACTTCCCGGATATATCCTGGAAGCACAACACAGCCCAGAGAAAGCAGCCTAGGAGGTTTCTGGAGAGCATGGAAGATAGCTTCTTGACGCAGCTGGTTCGTGAGCCTACCAGGGGAGATACCCTGCTAGACCTTCTCTTCACAAACAGAGAAGGACTGGTGGGAGATGTGGCGGTTGGAAAGTGTCTTGGGCAGAGTGACCATGAAATGGTAGAGTTCTCCGTTCTTGGAGAAGCCGGGAAGGGGACCAGTAAAACCGCAGTAGTGGAGTTCCGGAGGGCCGACTTGGATCTGTTCAGGACACTGGTTGGCAGAGTCCCCTGGGAGGTGGTTCTGAAGGGCACAGGAGTCCAGGAAGGCTGGGCGCTCTTCAGGAAGGAAATCTTAATGGCGCAGGAGTGGTGTGTCCCCACGTGCCCAAAGACGAGCCGGCAGGGAAGAAGACAGGCCTGTCTGAACAGAGAATTGTGGCTTGAGCTTAGGAGAAAAAGGAGGGTTTACAATCTTTGGAAAAGAGGGCGGGCCACTCGGGATCACTATAAGGATGTTGCGAGGCAGTGCAGAGACAAAATTAGAAAGGCCAAAGCTCATCTGGAGCTCAATCTGGCTACTGCCATTAAAGACAACAAAAAATGTTTTTACAAATACATCAACGCAAAACGGAGGACTAAGGAGAATCTCCATCCTTTACTGGATGCGAGGGGGAACTTAGTTACAAAAGACGAGGAAAAAAAAAAACAGTTACTCTCTGGATACCCAGTACCCTGAACTGGTGGAAGGGGATGGGGAGCAGAATGTGGCCCTCACTATCCATGAGGAAATGGTTGGTGACCTGCTACGGCACTTGGATGTACGCAAGTTGATGGGGCCAGATGGGATCCACCCAAGGATACGGAGAGAGCTGGCAGAGGAGCTGGCCAAGCCGCTTTCCATCATTTATCAACAGTCCTGGCTATCGGGGGAGATCCTAGTCGACTGGCGGCTAGCAAACGTGACGCCCATCTACAAGAAGGGCCGGAGGGTAGACCCGGGGAACTATAGGCCTGTCAGTTTGTCCTCAGTGCCAGGGAAGCTCATGGAGCAGATTATCTTGAGTGTCATCACGCGGCACTTTCAGGGCCACCAGGTGATCAGGCCCAGTCAGCAGGAGTTTATGAAAGGCAGGTCCTGTTTGACGAACCTGATCTCCTTCTATGACAAAGGGGCGTGCTTGGTGGATGAGGGAAAGGCTGTGGATGTGGTCTACCTTGACTTCAGCAAGGCATTTGACACCGTTTCCCACAGCATTCTCCTCAAGAAACTGGCTGCTTGTGGCTTGGACTGGTGTATGCTTTGTTGGGTTAAAAATTGGCTGGATAGGCGGGCCCAAAGAGTTGTGGTGAATGGAGTCAAATCCAGCTGGAGGCCGGTCACTAGTGGCGCTCCCCAGGGCTTGGTACTGGGGCCAGTCCTCTTTAATATCTTTATTGAGGATCTGGATGAGGGGACCAAGTGCACCCTCAGTAAGTTCGCAGATGACACCAAGTTAGGTGCGTGTGTCGATCTGCTCGAGGGTAGGAAAGCTCTGCAGGAGGATCTGGATAGGCTGCACCGATGGGCTGAGGTCAACTGTATGAAGTTCAACAAGGCCAAGTGCCGAGTCCTGCACCTGGGGCACAACAACCCCAAGCAGAGCTACAGGCTGGGAGATGAGTGGTTGGAGAGCTGCCAGGCAGAGAAGGACCTGGGAGTGATGGTGGACAGTCGGCTGGATATGAGCCAGCAGTGTGCTCAGGTGGCCAAGAAGGCCAACGGCATCCTGGCTTGTATCAGAAACAGTGTGACCAGCAGGGCTAGGGAGGTGATCGTCCCCCTGGACTCGGCTCTGGTGAGGCCGCACCTCGAGTACTGTGTTCCGTTTTGGGCCCCTCGCTACAAGAAGGACATGGAGGTGCTTGAGCGGGTCCAGAGAAGGGCGACGAAGCTGGTGAAGGGTCTGGAGAACAAGGCCTACGAGGAGCGGCTGAGGGAGCTGGGCTTGTTCAGCCTGGAGAAGAGGAGGCTCAGGGGCGACCTTATCGCTCTTTACAGGTACCTTAAAGGAGGCTGTAGCGAGGTGAGGGTCGGTCTATTCTCCCATGTGCCTGGTGACAGGACGAGGGGGAACGGGCTAAAGTTGCGCCAGGGGTGTTTTAGGTGGGATATTAGGAAGAACTTCTTTACTGAGAGGGTTGTTAGGCATTGGAATGGGCTGCCCAGGGAAGTGGTGCAGTCACCATCCTAGAGCTCTTTAAAAGACGTTTAGATGTTGAACTTGGTGATATGGTTTAGTGGAGGACTTGTTAGTGTTAGGTCAGAGGTTGGATTCGATGATCTTGAGGTCTCTTCCAGCCTAGACAATTCTGTGATTCTGTAAACCCAAACCCTAATTAGGACCCTAAAAAACAAGTATGGCGCAAATTTCTCCCATCAAAAAGTGCTCCCAAGGGAAGCCTTTGGGTACACCTGAAGTCCCTTGGGAAGCCTTTACGCAACCACCCCCCCCCCCCCAACAGGACTCTGCGCCTTCTCTCTTGCCAAACAACCCTAATGGTAACCTATGTTTCTTATTCAAGAGATTGCTCGTAGGGCACCCTAGAGTACCCTGGCAGGCCTCTAGGGCATCCTGGAGGAAACTGGGGGTCACTGGGAGGTTTCTGGGGGAGCTGGAGGGCACTGGGTGGCCCTGGTAGACCTGCGGAGGATCTACAGTGCAGGGAAGGACCACAGGAGGCCTCCAGTGTTCTTGAGAGTGGTCTTGATTTTTTTTATTTTTTATTTTTGGCGTGTAATCTTTTACGCTCCTAGATTATTTTTGCCTATGTAAAGAAAGGTTTGAGCTAATTCCAGTTGAAATAGTTTCAGTTACTTGTTTGGTCATATTGTCCTTTCAATATTCAAAGCTGAAGCAAAAGCATGGGAATTGGTGCTGCTAGAAACAGCATGTTTTCTGTGCTGTGATTTGTACACGGTTGAGCTAGGCCAGAGAAAGAAAAACAACCCAGCTGCTGCTCATCCCGCTTGATTTCTAATTTTTTTATTTTTTTTTTATTATTATTTTTTTACTTTGCCCCTCCTCTTTCCCAGGCTGGGATCCAGGTGGGGCCTAATGGTATATAAGCCGCAGGTGTCCCAGCAGAGAGCTCTTTCTGCCTGAGCTGCTCGTTGGGGTAAGTGCTTTGTTTTTCCTTCGGGCAGGTGCAGGGTTCTTTAGGTGGGTCAGAGTGTATGGGCTGATGCGTTTCCAAGTTGAGAGAGGTAAGCGCGTCTTTTTGAGGTAACTGCTCGTAGGTTCTTTGAGAGTAAAGCCATCTATGTAGGAGTAGGTGCCTTTACTGCATGCAGCTCTTCTTCAAGTGAGTAATTTTTACAGCGTGCTTATGGATAGTTGTTATTTTGTTAACATCTAGTTAGATAGTTGTTAACAGATGATGTTATTTTGCATGTTTGCTCTGTGGTTCTAGGTCCCTTATGATTTTTGCAGAATTACGGGGCTTACTGCGAATGTGACCTTATGCCCTCACCTCTATGTCAAATACATGGTCTGTTCTGAAAGGAGTAGGGCTGGCTTTTTCCTGGGCGAACGGGTGGGCGAGAGGCGGTCTGCACGTGCAGGATCGGTGGAGGGGGATATTGGGAACACTGGGAAAAATCGGCTGTCGGCCGTTGAAGAGAGCAGGTCGCTTGTACTGTGAACACCTGTCGAAATGCCTCGTCATGGAGAATCATGGAGCATTTACTGGAGCAGCGATACGCGATCAAATTTTGTGTAAAGCTTGGTAAAACGGCCAAAGAGACTCACGACGTGATTAAGGAGGCCTATGGTGATGCTGCCATGGGTAGATCGGGTGTTCTTGAGTGGCACAAGCTGTTCCAAGAAGGTAGGGAAAGAGTGGAAAACGACGACCGCTCCGGACGCCCTTTGACCAGCAAGACCAACGAAAATGTGTCACGAGTGAAAAATTTACTGAACTGTGCTCGCAGGATGAGTATCAGAATGATTGCTGATGACTTGAGCATTCCTCAAACCCAAGTTTTTGAGATGGTGAAAGAAAACTTAGCCATGAGGAAAGTGTGCGCGCAGTTTGTGCCGTGAGTGTTGTCAGAGGAGCCAAAGGCCAACCAGAAAGCGATCTGCCAGGATCTTCTTCATCATGTGAATGAGGAGCCCGACTTTTTGGACAATGTAGTGACCGGTGACGAGACGTGGGTGTTTGAATACGACCCGGAGAGTAAGTGGCAGAGCACAGAATGGCACGCCCCTGCTTCCCCACGCCCCAAGAAAGCACGAATGAGCAAATCCAAGCCAAAGTCCATGCTCGTTTGCTTTTTTGATCGACATGGAGTCATCCACAAAGAGTTTGTACCACCCGGACAAGCAGTTAATGCAGTTTTTTACGTGGAAGTCCTCACAAGACTGCGAAAACGCATTGCTCGTGTCCGCCCAGCCATCGTCAACAATTGGCGGCCGCACCATGACACCGCGCCGAGCCGCACAGCGTTCCGCGTAGTGGAGTATCGTGCCCAGCACAAGGTGGCAACGCTGCCTCAGCCCCCCTCCAGCCCCGACTTGGCCCCGACAGACTTTTTTCATTTCCCAAAAATAAAATCGACGCTCAAGGGGAAGCATCACGCATCGGTAGAGGCGCTTCAAGAGGCCGTGACGAGGGAGCTAAACAGCATTCGGGTCCAGGCGTTCCTGGAGGCGTACGAAAACTGGAAAACTCGTTGGCAGCAGTGTGTAGATGCGGAAGGGTGCTACTCTGAAAAATTCTAATCGTTTGTTCTATTCTCATGAATAATTTTTTATTATTTTTTTTTTTTAAATGAGTCCTACTACTTTCAGAACAGACCATGTGTTATCCAAGGTTTAGGGGAAATGGATCATCCAAGTTCCCTGTGCCAGGGTGTATCTGAAAACAACAGCAGTAAGGTGTAGCCTTTTTCAGGGTTGGGGACAGTTTCTTATGTTTTTGGAGCTTTTTCCTGCTCTTTTGCTGGCTGTAGAGTCTTTAGACCTTGTAACCTTCTGGGTTTTAAGTGCTTGGAATTCACTTAATAGGGGGATATTTAGCATCAGTTGCTGGCTAACTTGGTTTTGGGATGTGGTGGGGGTATGCTTCTGTTTTGGGGTTATATTTTAATCTATAAATATATTATTTTTAACCTTTTTGGGTTATATTTTAATCTAATAGATATATCAAGCTATTCTTTGTGAATCCCCTTCAGAAGATAGGCACAATATTACCAAGAGACTGAGCAGGGTCACCTTTTTCATCTGTGAAGGATAAGTCTGCAATTACCCCTGCTGGGGCTGCTGTGCATTCATGTCCTGTTGGCATTTGTGGACCTGAATCTTTTATTTTTCTGGCTCTGGTCTCTGTGCTTGAGTCCTCTGCAAGGAACCGTACTGTTTGCGTGTCCATCACAGATGTGACCTTCTCGTTTCTTGTAGCCCAGGTCATGGGCACGGACTAAGCTGGAAATTTGCATGAGGGTGAGTGGATGGCCCCGTGGGCCATGAGTTGGTCGGTGGATTTTGTTAATCCGTTTTGCCTGGTGGGCAGGCTTTTGGCAAGCGCCTTGGGCTGGGGGACGTGGCTCTGGGGCTTCTTGGCTGCTGGGGTAGGGGAGGAAAAGAGGAGGAGTGGGTACAGACTTTTGTGGATTGTCACATTTGTCTGTCCCTTCTCCTTGGTCTAAGCCCCATGCCCTTGGCTTGGCACGGCAAGTGGAAGTGCTAAACCTCGATAGGGATGATGAGTGTGGGGGGGAGGTCTGTCAGGTACAGCGAGAGCACGTGCCAGGCAGGGCAGTTCCAGTCTGGAAGGAGACAAGGCGCAGAGTCCTGCTGTGTGGGGGGTTGTGTAAAGGCTCCCCAAGGGACTTCAGGTCAAAAATAATATATTTATGGACTTCAGGTCAAAAGCCCAAAGGCTTTTGTGGGGAGCACTTTGTGATGGAAGAAATTGGCAAAACATTTATTTATTTATTTTTTTAGGGTCATAATTAGGTTTATCGTTTGCGTATACCTGCACAGTGAAGAATTTCCTCCTCATGTCTTAACTAAATCTATACTCTTTTAGTTTAAGACCATTCTTCCTTTTCCTATCTGTATCTACCTGAGTAAAGTGTCCTTTTCCATCCTTTTTTTTTTTTTTTATAAGCCCCCTTTTAAGTATTCGAAGACCGCGATGAGGTCTCCCTGGAGCCTTCTCTTGTCCCGGCTGAACATCCCCAGCTCCCTCAGCCTTTCTTCACAGGTGACGTGCTGCAGGCCTCTGATTTTCTTTGTGGCCCTTTTCTGGACCTGCTTTATCAGGTCCACATCTTTCTTGTGCTGAAGAACTTGGTTTAGTGGTGGATTTTGGTACTAGTTTAAATGATCTTAGAGGTCTCTTCCAACCTGAACGATTCTAGAATGTTATGGTTCCATGAAATGAAATTAAAGACGGAAATAATTTTACCTCCACCAAAATAAATGGTGTCTCCCAACAATTTAAGGAACTGCTGGGCATTTTCATCGTTAACTTGTGTTCTGATGCTTGGAACAATGGATCTTACGTTCTCATGGTTACTGATATAAATGTAGGAGGTATAAATTTTGGACCAGGTATTACTCTGGAAACAGCAACCCCTGATTCTTCCCATTTGTTGTGGGGAGCTATGATTAGGTAGGCTAATCATCAACATCCCTCCACCTGGGGGGAAGTGGAGTACCTTGAAATGATCCAATTTATCCTCCCTTTAATCAACTTTCTTCCAACAAGCCGTTCCTTCTCCGTCCCATGCTGGTGGCCCTAGAGGAAACGAGCCCAGTCCCTGGTCTGGGGAGTGTGCTCTGACTTCCTCGTGACAGTGAAAGGGACTCCTCCCAAATTCTGACCACCGGTGATGGGAATCAAATCTGATATCCCTATTCATGATCCGATCACGTTTATGGAGACCCCTGCCTCCAGTTGCCCCTTGTATGCCATGAAATGAAAGGTGCACACTTTCATTGTATGCAATGACAGATCCAGTTGACCCTCTAAGTCTGGACCCGACACCTCCTGGTGCTACAGTAATAGCACAGACACTGCCAAAATCGTACCCATCGTTAACCCCACAAAAACTGGGAAACTAAAAAGGGGAGGGGAATAAAACGCAGCGTCTCCCACTTGAACCATAGGAGCTATTTCTGCCTCCTCTCCCACCATGAATGTAATTTTAATGATGTTCACCATTTTAATGATGTTCACCATTTTAATGATGTTCACCATTTTAATGATGTTCACCATTTTAATGATGTTCACCATTTTAATGATGTTCACCATTTTAATGATGTTCACCATTTTAATGATGTTCACCATTTTAATGATGAACACTGGACTGGATTCCTCAGACACTGGTGCATAACCATGATGATACCCCAAACTTTACATGAAATCACCTGCTAATGTTTTTGGCAGCTGGTGTGAGTGGGGACCCCTCTAAACATGGGGCAGCAAAGGCAAAGCTCCAGTTGTCTAATGGTAAAACTGTCCACACTGCTGCGGCCTCAGAATCCCATTACGTTTTCGGACTAAATATCCAAAAGGGGCAATTTTGGCCTGACAGGATGGGTTTCAGGCAGATAGGGGTAATGTGGGGGTCTACCTCTCCGAACAAGCCCCCCCCCCGATTACCAAATAGCAACGTGGCCAATACCTCTCAATAGAGAGTGGAGACTATTGACGACTGAGAACTAAATGGTTACCGAGCCTCTGGTCCCGGCCATCCTTTCAGTTGCAGAAATTACCTCTGGATGGCAGTGTTTGACATCAAAGATGTTCTTTATGTTCACGTCTTCGGCACCTCGCACCGAGCAGCAGCTTCAGCCTCTCTGGTGGCCGGTTGGGGGAATTATCTCCATCAAACTCCAGATTTGTGACAAACCATCAGCCCACCGGTCCCTCAATTTTCTTTGGTCCCTGGCTAAGCTACAATTTGTTAGATCCGAGTTCTGTACACCCCCAGTTAGTCGAATAAATGACGATTTATCCCTCTCATGGGGATATCGGACTGATATTGCTGAATATACAGCCTTTGGGTTATGTTTTGAATACTTAGGTGGGCATGATTATAATGGCTTTATACCCGTGGGAGAACCTTCCCCTGATAATCTGTATAATAATTGCATAATAATGGTGAATTCTCCCTTTTTCCTCTGACGTCTGCAGTAAATAATTCAGTGCCCAGACAACTTCTGTCTCCCTGGTTTCTCTGATTGATCTGTTGACTACGCTACATTAAATATTTCGTTAAATATTACGTTAAATATTTCACAACACTTCCACTATGGGAACGTTCAGCGAACCATTCGCACCTCCCGCTCCGGTCTGGAAGCACACACGATGCTCCAGCTGGTTACTGGGCTGCTCCAGTCCAAAAAAAAAATATAATTCCATCGTATTATAATCAATTTTATTTTGTTGGCACTGTTATGATTTTTCAGGTGGAGTCAATTTCACGAGGCTCCTTTGGCCTTTCTGCTCCCTGGTTCCAGGGGAGTTCCACTGGGGCACACTGGGATGGCACTGGTGGTCTCTAGCCCCAACTGGGGAGGCACTGGGAATGTTCTAGGAAGCTCTAGGCAGCACGGGGGCAGGACTGGAAGCACTGGGAATGGCTGTAGACAGCACCGAGGCATACTGGGAGGGAACTGGTGGTCTCTAGACCCAACTGGGTGGGCACTGGGAATGTTCCAGGAGGCTCCAGAGACCACTGGGAGGTTGCAGGCAGCGCAGGGAAGTTCCTGAGGGGCTCTGGACAGCACTGGTGGGAACTGGGATGGTATTGGGGGGCACTGGGAAGCTTTAGACAGTACTGGGAGGGATGTGGGGGTCTCTAGACAGTACTGGGAGGCACTGGGAGCATTCTAGGAGGGTCTAGGGAGCATTTTTGGGGGGGACTGAGTGTTTTCGGGGGCTCTGGGCAGCACTGGGAGGCACTAAGACGACACTGGAAGGCTCTGGGCAGTACTGGGGGGGCACTGGAACGATACTGGGAGGCTCTGTGCAGAACTGGGGCATACTGGGTGGGTCTTCTGTGGCTCTGGGGAGCAACACAGAGGAATTTTGGTGCAATCCCCCCCCCTTACCCCCCCCATTTGCACCACGGCCAGCCCCCAGGGGCCCGACCCCCCCCATGCATTGCACCAGGGAACACCCCCCAATTGCTTACCCCCCCCCCCCCATGCATTTCACTCGATCCCCCCCGGTGCTGCCCCCAATTCATTGCACGCGACCCCTCCCCTTATTCTTCCCCCCCCCTCGTGTATTGCCCCCCAGTTCTCCCCCCCAGTGCCCCCCCTCCGTTCACAGCCCCCGGTTCTCCCCCACCCCGTGTATTGCCCCCCGGTTCGCCCCCCCCCAGTGCATTGCCCCCCGGTGCCCCCCCCCCGTGTATTGCCCCCCGGTTCTCCCCACCCCCCCCGGTGCCCCCCCCCCCGTGCACAGCCCACCGGTGCTCCCCCCCCCCCCCCAGTTCTCTCCCCCCTGTGCATTGCCCCCCGGTTCTCCCCCGCCCCCCGGGCACAGCCTACGGTGCCCCCCCCATGTACTACCCCCCGGTTCGCCCCCCCCTCATGCACAGCCCCCCGGTGCTGCCCCCTGGTGCCCCCCCCGGTGCCCGCCCCCCCCCCGTGTATTGCCCCCCGGTTCTCCCCACCCCCCCCGGTGCCTCCCCCGTGCACAGCCCCCCGGTTCTCCCCCACCCCGTGCATTGCCCCCCGGTGTCCCCCCCCGTGTATTGCCCCCCCCCCCCATGCACAGCCCCCCCGTTCGCCCCCCCCCGTGTACTGCCCCCCGGTTCTCTCCCCCCTGTGCATTGCCCCCCGGTGCCCCCCCCCCCGTTCACAACCCCCTGGTTCTCCCCTGCCCCCCGGGCACAGCCTACGGTGCCCCCCCCATGTATTACCCCCCGGTTCTCCCCCCCCGTGCATTGCCCCCCGGTTCTCCCCACCCCCCCGGTGCCTCCCCCGTGCACAGCCCCCCGGTTCTCCCCCACCCCGTGCATTGCCCCCCGGTGCCCCCCCCCCCCGTGTATTACCCCCCGGTTCTCCCCCCCCCGGTGCTACCCCCTGGTGCCCCCCCCCGTGTATTGCTCCCCAGTTCTCCCCCCCCGGTGCCCCCCCCCCCCCCCCCCCCGGTCACAGCCCCCGGTTCTCCCCCACCCCGTGTATTGCCCCCCGGTGCCCCCCCCCCGTGTATTGCCCCCCGGTTCTCCCCACCCCCCCGGTGCCCCCCCTCGTGCACAGCTCCCCGGTTCTTCCCCCCCCGTGTACTGCCCCCCGGTTCTCCCCCTCCCGGTGCTGCCCCCTGGTGCCCCCCCCAATGCATCGCCCCCCGGTTCTCCCCCGCCCCCCGGGCACAGCCTACGGTGCCCCCCCCATGTATTACCCCCCGGTTCTCCCCCCCCCCCGTGTATTGCCCCCCGGTGCCCCCCCCTCATGCACAGCCCCCTGGTGCCCCCCCCCCCCGTGTATTGCCCCCCGGTTCTGCACAGCCCCCCGGTTCTCCCCCACCCCGTGCATTGCCCCCCGGCGCCCCCCCCCCCCCCCCCCCCGTGTATTGCCCGTCGGTTCTCCCCCCCCGGTTCAGCCCCCTGGTGCCCCCCCCCCCCGTGCACAGCCCCCCGGTGGCCCCCGTTCCCCCCCCTCTCCGTTTCTCCCCCCCCTCCCCTCCCCGGTGCCGCTCCCGCCCCTTCCCGTGACGTCACGGCGCGGAGCGCGCGGAAGCGGGCGGGAGGGGGGGGGCGGGGCGGGGCGCGGCGGTTGGCGGCGGGGGGCGGGGCCGGCTGCGCCGTGACGTCAGGCGCAGCGCGGTGAGGTCAGTGCGGCGCCGCTGCCGGACCCGCTGCCCCTCGGTGCCCGGCGTCTCCCCCCCTCCCCCTCCTCCTCTTCCTCCTCCTCCCCCTCCCTCGGCGGAGGGCGGCGACGCCTCCCGGGCCCCGCGGGACCCGGCCCCGGCGGGAGGGCGGCTCGCCAGGCCCGGCGAGGCCCGGCCCGGCCCCGCCCGCGGCCGCCGCCGCCTCAGGTAAGAGCCGGGCCCGCGCCGTTGCGGCGGAGCCCGCGGCGCCGTGAGGGCGGAGGTGGTGGTGTGAGGGGGGGGTTTCGGTATTCACCATCGCCGCTTACGTCGCCCTGCCAGCGTAACCCGCATTGCGTAATGCGGCCGCTGCGTCAGGGAGGCCTACGTAAACTGCGGCGGAGGCTGAGGCCTGCTGCGCAAACGGCGTAAAGGGGGCGGCGGGGGCCGCGCGCGCCGTGCGCCAGCGGCGTAGCGGGCCGGGGCGCCCTGCGCCGCTGGCGTAGCGCTGGTCACGCGCCGGCTGCGTAGGCTGCGCAGCGGAGGGGCGGGCGGCGGCATTCTCGGCGTCCTACGCACTTTGCGCAAGCGGCGGCCTGGCGGTGGCGGGGGCGCTGCGCCGCGCCCGGGGGAGGAGTTACGGGGCTGGGGGGGAAGGGGGAGGGGAGCGGCGGCTCCGGGGCCGAGCCGCGGGCGGGCGGGGGCGCTCGGCGCTCTCCCGCCCCCCCCCCCTTCTCCCCGCTCTCTCCGGTTACGCCACTTGCGTAAGGCCGGCCTCCCCCGCGCGCGCGGCGCTGCGCATTTTGCGCACGGGGGGGGCGCGCGGCCCTCCCCTTCCCCCCCCCCCCCCCATTTACCCTCCCTCATCCCGCTACGCCGTTGGCGTACGGCGGGCGCCGCGGGCTGCGCCGTTGGCGGGCCGGTGCGCAGAGTGCGGGCGCGGGGCGGGGCGGAGCGCGGGGCACTTCCTGCCGCCGCCATTTTGTCAGCGGACGGCCGGAGGAAGCGGCGGCTGAGGCGCGGCGCGGCCCGCGGTGAGTGGCGCCGCCGTCGCCTCCCCCCCGAGCCTTTTCCCGGCCCTCCCCCGCCGTCCCGGGGCCGTTTCGGGGCTTCCCCCATCTCCCCGGGGTCTCCCCGGGGCCGGTGCTAGGCCGCGGAGCCGCGCCCGGCCTGCTTAGGCCCGGGGCAGGCCCGGCCGGGGCCGCCGCGCCCTTGGGGCCGTCCGGGAGCGCCGCCGGGCCCGGGTAGGCCCCGGTGGGAGCGGGAGGAGCGGGCCCGGGCCGCTTTGAAGCCGTTTGGGCCCCGTTCTGAGGTAACCCGCCCGCCGCTCGCCTGAAGCCGGGGGTTCGAGGTGCGCTGTTTTTGTTTACGTTGGGGTTTAAGCCTTTTTCTCTCTCTTTTTTTACGTTTTTTTTTTTTTTTATTATTTTCCTAGGAGGTAGAAGTCGCGAAACGGGCGCGGGAGCTGGAGGGAGAGGGGTTGGGGATGAGGCCCTGCCGCCCCCCACCCTACGTCTTGTCAGGGAGACCCCCGGTGCCATAGGGAAGGGGCACCGGGACCGGCCTGAGCGCTCATCCCCTGGGATTTTGGGGGCCAAAAGGGGGATTTTGGGGGCCTGAAGTGTGTGTGTGGCCTCAGGGAAAAACCGCGGTGTGTTTACAGCACTGAGACCTCGGTGAAAACGGGCACGCAAGGGCTGTTTGTCAGAGCCAGGCCACTCTCACCTTCACTACGAGCACACCGTCGCGTCCCCGGGTGCTCCCGTGTTGTTTTCCTCGAGAGTTTTCCTTTACAAGCGTATTTTTCGACTTAAAAAGCTGAAGCTTCCTGCAAACCGCTCTCCTCAGCAGAAGTTTCCCTGAGGAAACTCTTGAGGCTGTGTTGCTGCTTGGATTTACCCCACGTGCTGTGGGAAAGAGTTTGTGGCGTGGTTTGAAAGGTGCAGGGAGCGCTGTCGCTGGTGGGTTTTTGCCTGAAACACGTTGTTATTAGCGGGAGAGAAAGAATTAAGCTGACAAATGTGGTGTTAATAACGAACCGGGGCTCTGCCGGGCGGCAAGGACCGTAGCTGTGTGCTCTTTTGCTGGGCTTTGGCTGCTCCTTCTGGTTGTGTGCCCACAAACGTGTTGTCCTCTGGATCTGGGGGTGATTTGAGTGACTTAAAATGCTTGTCGTAGTTCTTAGAAACTTGGTTTTACTGATTTATGGCATGCTGGTTTCAGATTAAACCTAAAACGCTCCGCTTCAGCGTCTCAGTCTGAGGTTGGGTTAGTTTGCTTGCCTGAATCCAGCAAAACTGCTTTAGGTGAAGCAGAGATGGAAGGTTAAACTTCCTTGCAAACACTTGAAGCTGCTGTTGCTGTGCTTCATAAGTAATTTACTCAGTGGGACTGCTGTGAGTGGATGTTTGCAGAGATTAATCCAACTTGGATTTACATCTGTACGAGTTTCTAGCGTTAAACTTGATGCTGTGTAAACTAAAGGTCACCCGAAGCTGTTTTCTGGAGTGAAGCGAGGGCCCTTTAATGTTTTAAAGCACCAGGTAAAAACAAAATAAATAAATAACTTTAGAATTCTCCACACCTCTCCCTCTGAACTTGGTGAACCGCGCTCGGCGACAGCGGCTGTAAATAAACGCGCTGCAAAAGCACCTGCGTGGGGCCGGCTGTTCCCACACGGCTTCTAATCTTTGCACCTTGGCAAAAGCAGGGATTACTCACTTTAGAAGGAGTAAAAACACAGCGTTGAGCAGGTGAAACGTGACTTTCCTGATTTTTTTTTTTATCCTTTCCTCCCCCCGCCGAACCGCGTTAATTACCTAAGCGGAATAACTGTCGCTGCCGTATTATCTGATGATCCTGCAGTGAATGGGACCCAAACGGAGGTGACCAGCTATTAGCTAAATGAGCCTTGGCAGCCCAGCCCTCGTTAGCGTAAACGCCGTCCGTGTTTGGAAGAGGGAACGTGGTTTGGGGGGGGGAGCCCCGTGGGCAGGAGGGGGTCTTAGGGCTGCGGTGTGCCTGTTGCCACCCTCCTGCTCCGTTTTCCACGCTCGGGCAGCTTCGGTCGAGGCGATCGGCCGCCCTCGCTACGGTTCCTGGCTGTTGGGAACAATTTCTCCTGCTCGTTGGCGCTGCTGGATGCCTTCCCTGAGCGAAGCAGCCCGGCTCTTCGGCACGTGGGTTGTTGGTGGACGTCGCCTTCCTGCTGGAGAAGGGCTCGGAGGTGAGGAGGCATCTCGTTTGAGGGGTTGGATCCCCGGAAAAGCGTCTGCTTCTCTTCCCTCGAACTCCTGCCTGTGGAGGCAGGACCTTGCAGTCCAGCAGGGCAGAGGGAAGGGACTTCTGGTGCTGCTGGAGGAAAATTCCCAGTCCGTGGGCTGTCTGAATCCTCTGTGACGTGTGGATTCCCAAGGCTTGGGAGAAGTGCCGGCCGTGTGGCTTGGTTTGCTGCGAGCCTTTGCGCTCCAAGGGTGCTGAGCTGCGGCTCAGAAGCAGGGCTGAGCTTGCAGCACAGGCTTCGGGTCTGCTGCTGGTCGTTTGGAAGCAGAATATTGAAATAATTCGGGGAGTAAACTCACCTCGTCGGGGATGGAGAAGGCCTGGCTGCGGAGCGGTGCCGTTCCTGCTCTGGGAACTGAGTGTGGATAATCCCCAGAGACAGAAAAAGGGCCCTGGGCTCCGTGTCTCTGCCGTGCCAGGTCAGCAGCTCGGCGGTGTGGACGATTTTACTGCCGTCAGCTTCTGCTTCAGCCTTCCTGAGCGAGCTGGGGCGCCTCGGGGTCGGCAGCAACGTTCGTGGTCCTCAACCCTGCGCTCAGCTTCTGCTTTACGACTGCTCCACGGCCTCTGGTGCTTATTGACCAGCTTGGAGTGGCCAAAACACGTTGCCTGGTGGCTCGGGAGAGCTCTGGAGTACTCCGCAGCCTCTTTGCAGGTCGAGGAGGATCTTTGGGGTTTGGTTTCTGCACAGAGTCCCGAGGGTCACTTGGGGCCACGACCTGAAGCGAAGTTTCAGCGCGGCCGTGCCGGTCCAGGCAGTGGTGCTTGGTCGCTTGTTGCTTCTGCTGACTTCAGTGGTGTTTAGGGAAATGGCAGAGAGCTTCCGTGGGTGTCCAAAAACCTTCTGGGGGTGCCCAAAATCAGCCTCGTGTACCCCGCTGCCACCACCCGAAGGATTAGGAGCGCGCTGCCTACCACGGGCTCGCTGGGTTCATGTCCCTGCTGTGCAGCAGGCAGGTAAACTGAGGCTGTGCGGGTGCTGGAATGAGGCAAAACCTCACAGCGAGACCACGAAATACCCAGCTGGGAACTGGGTAGGAGGACCTGAAACCACAGAGCCTGTTTTGAATCTTCCTCTTCACGCTACTTCGTGCAGCTCGTGGGAGATCTCGTCCCGCGGTGGCTCGGTAGCGCAGCGCGGTGCCTGCTCGGTTCGGGGCTGGAGGGAAATTGAGGTTTTTCGCCCAGTTTTTCGCCCGGTTTTCCTTATTCTGCCCCGCTGGCTGCTCTCGCCCGGAGCCACTGCGAAGCCCCGAGGAGGAGGAGCGGGATGGCGCGGATCCAGGGAAATGCAGAAGAGCTCGAAAAACGAAAACAGGAACCGCTCGGTAGCGGCGGGGACTCGAGGCAAACATCCTGAAATCAGAAACCCCGTGGAAGGCAGCGTCCCGGAAATGGGAACCGGCGGTTTTGTCTCCAACCGGGCAGCTTAATGTTTGCTCTCTGCCTCCTAACGAAGGCTTCGAGTCCCAGGAGAGCCCCCGAGCGTGGCGCAGCGCTGCCCTCCCCTCTTGTGCATGCGGAGAAGTTCCTCCGGCCTCCCGAGGAGCGCTGGAGTCGGCCCTGTGCTGGCTTCCCTATCCACATCGGGGCTCAGGAACCTGCTTTTAGCTGCCGAAACCTTTCTGCTGCTGCGTTTGTGGTGGCTTTGTGCTGAAAATAACAGAACTGCTGGAGCCAGAAGACAAATTAAGGATCCTAAAAAACGCCGCCGGACCTTCAGGCTGTGGCACGGGACGGTGAGCAGGGAGAAACCGTGGGCACATGAACCAGAGTTGACGGGCAGTTTTCCTCCCCCAACCTGAAGATGGGGGGCATGGAGCACGTCCTGGGGCTTATTTAAAAAGGGAATCTGTCGCAATTAGTGATGAGCAAATCGCTAATCACGATCTGCCGGGCGGACCGTGCTGCGTGTGGGCACTGCGCAGCCTTGGGAGGAGTTTTTGGAGCGAAGCCCGTGGACACCTGGCTGAAGCTGGCGTATTTCACCAGGTAACGAGCTCGTCACGGGCCTTCTCGTTAGCGGTGAGCGAATGTTTTGTTCCCGTTCGGTGCGCTTTGTGCCTCGAAACAACAAAACAATGTTTGGTGACCGTGGCCTGCACCCAGATCTTGGGGGGGGGGGGGACGGCGCAGCGCTGCAGAAGGAAGCTCTCGGAAAGGCTGCGGTGCCGGCGTTGAAAAATGTGAGTAATGGTGAAGGTATGTGTGTGCAATTAAGCAATTATGTGTTTAAACAAACCTGGGTACTTCTGCAATTAAGTAGTCTTTCACCGTATCGTGTCAGCTTAATTGAATTGTCTGCGCGCCGGCTTTTAATGTTTAATAAGGGAGATACAAAAGAGAAATGAGCTCGAGAACTTCATCAGGCCCTGCTCGCCAATTAACCGGTGCTTAAAACTTCCTCCAACTGCTCTGTGTTGCCTGTCCTGGGGTGGGACGTGCTCGGGTGGCCTCCCGGTGCTCATTCAGCAGGCTGGCGAGGTGTTAAGAGGGAAGAAGAGGAGGAAGAACCCCACAAAACATCCCTGGGGCAGGAAGTTTTGCTAGGCTGGGTGCGAGCTGCGCGGTGGCCGGCTCCTCACTCCTAAACGAGGACCCAGGTGGGATAAAACCCGCAGTTCTGATTCCCTTTGACTCTGCTCTTGCATCCCTCTCCCCGTTGGGTTCGATCCCGGAGCTGGTTGCCCCGTGGCTTTCTGTTTCCCCGTGAGTGTTCTGATGAAATCCGCAGAAAACAGGCTGTGCTTTGGGAACACCCCGCTCAGCGGCGTCACCTGAGTGCGATCTTACCGTGGGGCTGCGAGTAAAAGGGGTTCTAAAAGCTGCTTCTAGGGGTTTAAAACGGGCTTAAAGCTGCGTTGGCTCTTCGTTTTGATCGCTATCGGTAAAAGCAGTTTGAAAGCGTCGCGTTTGGGAAGACCCTGATTGCTGGAAGAGCCAATTTTGGGCTCTTTTTAAGGTAAAGCTGCAAAAAAAACAATCTGGGGGGGTTTGGAGGGAGTCCTGTGGCTCGAGTGGGGCTTCCACCCCACCAGAGGAGGTGCAAATTTGCCAGTTACGAGGGCAAAGCAGAAAGAAAGGAGCAGAAACGACTTAAAATCGCTTGCCTTGCCCTCTGGGAGCCTGCTTGATCTCCTGCTCTGATCAGTCCTGGTGCTGGGAGCCAGGAGGCAGCTGGGCCACCTTCCCTCCTCTACGTGGGAAGACTCTGGCAGTAAAATTTCCCAATCTGCCAGACCAACAGCAGCCCCGACGCCTCTGCAAACCCAATTTCTGTGTTTCGGGTCCCAGCAGCGGAGCCGTGCTTGCGTTTCGCCTGTTGCAGGTAGGGCTGGTGGCAGAGTGCAGGGTTTACAAACACGGGAGCAGGGGGGAGGAAGGGATTAGAGTGCAGCTCGCCGGTCCAAAGGTTGCCGGCAGCTTCGTGCCTTGTTTTTCTCCGAATTTGTCGGCGGCTTTGCAGCGTGGTGGAAACCTCGCGCACGGCTCCGTAGCGGGTAAAGCGGGAAACATTAAAAAACCTTCCCTAATAATCCACGAGGGGAGCGATTTTCCTGCACTTGGAGCTACTTTTCGACCAGCCTCTGCCCTGGAGCCGTTAGCAGATAAGCACGGGTGGGGAGAGGAGGAGGAAGGAGGCTTCTGCCTAGTCGCTGACAAAAGCCAGGAGCTGAATCTGTGGGCACGAAGGGAGCGGGGGAGGCGTGGAAGAGGCCCTTGGAGAGCTCGTCCTGCTCGCTGGCCGGCCGGGGAGAGCTCCTGCAGCTCTCGCTCCTCGGTGAGGGGTTTGTGCAACGCGACCTTGCGCCTGCTGGCAGATGTTTGTTTGCAGAGCTGCAGATGATCGGTGCTCTGGTCTCGGGGCAGGGGGGGGAAATTCCAACCGTGCGCCGTGCCTGCGGATGGAAAGGTGAATTCCCAGAGCGCTTCGCTGCCCCCTGACCCCCTGGTTCTGGACCAGGCTGTTGCCCTCTTACTTCTGAGAGCCCAGAGTGCTTCTTCAGGAGTCTCGGGGTCTGGAGCTGGGCAAAAAAGAGGTGAGTGCCCAGTGGGGGAAGCAGCCCTCCCCCGAAATGCTGACCAGGCACTGGGGGCATAGATACGAGCATCGTGTGTCCTCACCTCGCTGCAGGCTCACGGCAGCTCTCCTGCTGTAACCATCCCGCTGGATTTCAAGTGGTGGTTTTTTTTTTTTTTTGGCCCTTTCGAAACAGATTTAACCAGTTAAGCGCGCCGCATTTTTCGCATTTTTCAAATGTTTGCCTTCCGCCCTTGCTTTTTTTTTATCTGCTATTTTCAGGCTGACCTTGGCTTGTCCTTCCTACCTCAGCTTCCAGTTCGGTTTCTCCGGGACGCGCGGCTCTTCGGGAGCCCTGCGTTCTCGCGGGCTGCTGATAGCGCTCGCGGGATGCGGTGCTGAGCAGCCGTGGGCTCTGCAGATGTGTGCCAGAGGAGAAGGGAGGCTGCAGAGAGCTCTGGGTGAACTGAAAAACTTTAAGGAAGCTCGAGGAATCCTCTGTAATTGAAGGATTTAGGAATAAACTCGAGTGGGAACACGCGGTAGATGGTGGAGGAAGGTGCTCGACAGCCCTCAATCCGTTGGGCCCCTGCTTTTATTCAGTGTGCTTGAAAAAATCAGGTAGGAAATCGGAGGAATAACAAACTTTCTGACTTCAAAACGGGTCCGAAAAGGACCTGATGGTGCTGAAGGGCTGGCCAAGAGAGCAGCAGCTGGGTTAAAGCCCTAAACCCAAATTTGGAGGCAAATTTGTGTCCGGACAACACCGAGATCTGGGATTTTATCTGACAGCTCCTGAGGAGGCTGACGGGGATCCCCAGTTTGTTGCAGACTGGTCCCAGGCGTGTGTTTGGTGTGCTCTACGCGGAGGTTTCCCAGTGCTGGGATGGAGAGCGCCTTGCTCAGCCCCCCGTAGGCTTCAGAAGCCCTTTTAATCATGTGGAATAAGTCAAAAATGGCTCTGTCACCCCCAAACTGTGTCCGGGCTCTGTCCTAGAAGCCTGCTGTGGCTGTTGGAGGGCCGGGCTGCTCTCTGCGGCTGGCCAGAGCCTGGCTGGATCCTTTCTTCCACCCTCTTCAGCACGGTTAACGTCAGCTCTTAGGGCTGAATTGTCCTGGGTGCCTTCACTGGGGCTTTGACCTGGCGTACGGGGCTTAATTCAGAACAAAACAAATGGTTTGCTCACAAAATGAGTCATTTGCTCGCAAAACGAGTCATTTGCTCCCTGGGAATTATCAGCAGGAGCGCTTCAGCGCCGAGTCATCTCTCTCCTCGTACCCGGGAGGACGTTTTCTTCCCCGCCTCGCTGGTTAAAGTTTATTTTACCAGAGCTGGGAAGGGTGTGATACCTGGCAGGTGAGCTCGGGTTACTCATTACCCCGCTGGCTTTTCTGAATCCTCTGCTTAGGAGCTGCGGAGCCGTTCGGGGCGGGCTGACCCCGCGGTCGCCGGCCACGTTTCTGCGGAGCCGCTCGCTCCCGGTTCACGTGGGAGCAGAAAGGAGAGCGCCGTGTTCCTTCTCCTGCTCTGCCTGTCCCCTTCAGCTCGTGGAGTTGGTGAAACGCGGCGTGTGCTCGGATTTCTGGGCCTGATGATCATTTAACCGAGTCCAAGTTCCCTTTTGCACCGAAGCGGTGGGGTAGAAAGGGAGAGAAAGTCTTCGAAAGGCAAGCAGCAGCTGCTAATACTTCCTAAACCTCTTATTTACAGGTCTTTCGAGGCTCGGCAGCTCGGTCAGAGGAAACTGGGAGCTGATTTCTGGGAGCTGGTAGACTTGTGAGTCTTGTGGGGCTCGATGGCTGAGCTGCGCCGGCTCCGTTTCACGCTGGGTTTGTCTCATCGATCGCGCTCCGAGATGCTTTCGGAGATGCGCGCGCGGCGGCTTCCACTCTGTGGTTGAGGTTTGTGTGCTTTGAAGATCTGAGGCCGATCGCTCGGTGCCCTGCATTGATCTGGGGTGAGCTTTCGCTGCTTTCTGCCCTCCTCAGTTTCGGCAGCGTCAAAGCAAGCTCGAGAGCGAGCAGTGAGGGTGCGTGGGGGGAGGCAGTGCCCGGAGCCTTCTGGACACGAGCATTTTCCAGGCACGAAGACTTTGGAAGCGCTGCCTCTCACCATCGTGCCGCTTCCTGCAGTCCTTGCAGCCTGAGTTTTCAGCCCGTGGATCTCCCCTAGCTGGGTTCCCTGCGTCTCCTATCGCTAATTAAAGGATTTGAGGCTAAATTGGTCTCGTTTAAAGGCATTTGACAAGCTGCAGCCCTAAGGGGCTGGGAGAAGGAGGAGCGCTGCGTTTCGTTCACCCCACGGGGTGCTCCCTGCTCGTTTGAGGCTGATTTGGGGCTGGAGCACCTCGTGTGGGGTGCCGGGTAGCTGCGTGCTCAGGTTGAGGGGTCCACTGGGTCCGAACCTCGCCTCGACTCCGGCTGCGGAGCATCGCCCCGCTGCATCCTCCCTTTCATAGAAGATTGAATTCCGTTGTTTTTTCCATCAATTTGTAGCCCAGTCTAGAATATCCCGACTTGGAAGGGACCCCGAAGGATCGTCGAGTCCAACTCCTTCGGCTTTTCCAGCACCAGAGGCAGTCCCCGGCCTCTAAATACCAGAAATTCCCCACCCGGGGCAGCGACCTGGTGTGACGGGCTCTCACCGCGCCGTTCTTTGCCCTCGCATCGGGTCTGTTGAAACAGCTGCGTTCTTCTTCTGTTCCAGGTATTGTCTCGCTTCAAAATTGCGAGCAGCCCTCTTGCAGAGGCATTGTGAAGCGCTCCTGCCGCGGAAAATTGCGGGGTTTGCTCTTGAATCAAAAGGGCTGCGTGGTGTTCGTGGCTCGCGCCCCGGATCGCCTCGACTGCGGCCGGTTTGTGGCAGAGCTGGAACTGAAACCTGGCTGCGAGGCACAGGCTGGTGCAAACGGCCTTCTGCGCAGTCCTCGGGCAGGTGCAGCTTCGTTTAAAAGCTTAAAAAGCGATTATTTTGGGTTTCTGAGCGCTTCGGAGATCTGTGATGGCAGGAGGGAGCCGGGAGCCTGCCCAGGAGCCGAGGCACCGCTAAGTCCCGCTTCTCGCGGTGCCTGCTGATGGTTTGGCAGGGTTGGGAGCTTTTCCTAGGAAGAGCCCTGCCCGCAGGTCCCGCTGGCATTGCCTGCACGGCCCTGGTGTTGTCGGCGTTGTGGCTGCACCTGGGTTGGCTCGAAGGGAGATCTGGGATCCAGGTCCCAAAAACTCGCGGCTCCGTGTCCCCAAAACGAGGGCCAAGCAGCTTGGTGCCAGCCGCCTTTTTGGTCAGGTCCTCCTGGTGTCTCCCACCTTTGGTGTTTTTATAATTGCAGCTTTATTTTCTGATTGTTTTCAAGTTAGGTGTGTGATCAGGTTGCACGCGTGCTCGCTTATTGTTTTGAGTAGGGAACAGCCCAGTCAGGGGCCAAAAAGGCACCAGGAACGGGAGCACAGCACACAGGCAGCTCCATGCCCTGAAGTCAGCCCCCTCGGCCAGGCAGGCAAGAAATTAAAAGCCTTGATGAGGAGAAAACCTGTTTCAGAAGCGTCCTGCAGGCAGCAAAGCCAGGTGGGTTTGGCGGTGAAGCTGCTCGGGTTTGGGAGCCGAGCCACCCGGCGCCGGCTCCGTGCAGGAAGCCAAGCCTGCTGCAGGCTGAGCAGATAAAAACGGGGAATATCCAGGCTGTGTCCTACACCTCCCTCTGGGGCAGAAACACCGTGACCCGTCACCGAAATGCCGCGTTCCCTAGAGAACAGGACACGCTTCCCTCGCTCCCCGAAGCACGCCGCGCTCGGCGTCGGACGCGCTTCTGGACCCAACGCTCGCGTGACCTTGGAGTTTGTGTTGTGCTGCTTATCGCAGGTGGCATCAAGGTGTGGGTTCTCTGTGGAACACGTGTTAACTCTTTCCCCTTTTGCTCGGGAGCTGCTCGGAGACTTGTTTCAGGTGGATTTTTTTCCCCATTTCTTCGTTCTAGAGAAGCGGGAAGCGGCGATTTAATGTGGATTTAGGCCCAGCGTGTTTCACTTTGAAACCCTGGTGGGGTTTCTTTGCAATAAGGCAGCGCCTGTGCGTTAACAGTGGCGTGAGTTAGCAAAATGCAATTGTGGAACGTGGAAAACATTTGGGGTCTTGTGACCGTTTGCAGCTGAATTGTCTTTTTGTCCCGGAGCTCAAGAAATCCTGAGGAGCGCAGCCTTCGCTTGCCCGAGCAGCCTTCAGATAAGTCTCCAGACAAAATAAAACTTCCTCTGGCACGACGTCTGCTCGGGGTGTTGGTTTTGACTGATTTGGAGCTGGCTGGCCTTGTGGGTCGAGCCGGTGCTGATCTGTCCCACTGGGGCAAGGAGCTGGAGCCTCGGCTGTCTGCTTGTGCTGGAGGACGAGCTGCAACCTGGCTGAGAAGAGACTCGAGGAGCAGAGCTGAGGAGTGGTCTCCAGCCTGGCAGCGATGCTCCAGCTGGAAGACGTGGCCTTTCTGAGGCTCTGCCACCCCAATTCTTCTCCAAAAGCCTTCCTGGCCCCGCAGCGAGGCATGTAGGGCGTCTCAGGGAGCCAAGAAAGAGCACAAAGCCCATCCTCGGTGCTCGCTGCTGGCCGGGAGCGTGTTTCAGGAGCAGAGGAGGGACCCCAGGGACGTGGCTGCACCTACAGGGTGCAGGGAGCTTCGGGACGCCCGGTGTTGCCGTTAACCCGCCTGGTGTAGCTGCCAAGGTTTGCTTGAACCTCAAACTCTGCACCAGGTGAGTAGTTCCGTCATCCTGGCTGTGTCTCCTCCCAGCTGGGAAGCACGGTGGCAAAATCCTGCTTCCCTTAAGAACTGAAGAAACTTAAAAATTTAGAAACGTCGCTTCTAGGAGAGCACCAAGGGCATCGCTGACCCAGCGAGCGGGGCAGTAGCTCCTCCGCCTTCACGCCTGGGTTGCTCCCGGTGTTGGGTCCACGCCACAAGCTGCGATTTCCAGGATGGTTGAGTGCTCCCTGCTGGCGTTTTGCTAATGGGGTGGCTTGTCCGGGGCCGGTGTTGCCCTGGAATCAAAAGGGAGGAGTTGCTGCCTCGCATCTGTGGGCCTGCTAGATGATGATTTTGCCTCGGACATCGCAGGGAAATGCCTCTCACTGTTCTTCCAAGCTCTTCGGTCCGCAGCTGAGGTGGTTAAAAGTTCACCGCTCACACCTTGTGCTTTCACAAGCCAAACTAGAAACGTCTGCCCTCACTGCTGAGGTCAGGTAAGGGCGGGAGCCCTGAAGTGCCGTTTTACTGGCGGAAAGCAGATCTGGGTAGCTTTGGAGGATGGATCTAAGCCTTGGTATGGTGATTACTGCAGCTTTCACACACCTTCTCATAACGCAACTCTTGCACGAATACCTTGCTGATACCTGTGGTGGTTTTACCGTGCTGGGCAGCTAAACCCCACAACCGCTCTCTCACTCCCCCTCTTTTTTAGATGAGGAGGGGGAGAAGTAAAGCAAAGAACAACTCACGGGTTGAGATAAGGATAATTTAATTAAAGGGAAATAGTAATAATAATTAAATAAAGATTATTATGAACTAAACAATTTAACTAAAGGGAAATAAAAGGGAAAGGGGAAAAGGGAAAAGGGAGGGGGGAAAGGGAAAATAAAAAGAAGGGAGGAAAACAAAACAAAATAAATGAAGGCTATGTGGAAGTGCAGAGGAAAGAAATTGCTCTTTACTTCCCACAAATGAGTGATGATTGACCACGTCCTTGAAGCAGGGCCTCAACGCACGTAGCCGGTGTTCGGGAGGAGGACCGACGTCTTCACAACGAGAGCCCACCCCTCCCCTCTTCTTCCTGTTTCCACCTTTTATTGCTGTGTGACATCACATGGTATGGAATATCCCTTTGGTTGGTTTAGGTCAGCTGCCCTAGTGATGTTTCTCTTCTCACTTTTTGCCCACCCCCTAGGAGGGTTAGAGAGAGGCCCGATGCTGTGCCACTGCTGCTCAGCAGTAGACACAACACTGGTGTGATAACACTGCTGTTCCAGCTACAAGTGCAGAGTACAGCACTGTATGGGCTGCTGCAGGGAAAGTTAACATTCCAGCCAGACCCAGTACAATACCGTAAGCGTTTTTCCTGCTCTTAGCCTTTCTTGGTTGTTCTGGTGTTGCTTTTTGTGACAACCATCGCACCCTGCTCTTGTTCACATCTCGCGTGTCTGTGTTAATCGCAGCTAAAACGTTTTTGCCTCGAGTTAACGGGATCGCCAGCCTGCAAACGGAACCTCTGCGTGCAGATTTATCTGATGGAGGGGGGATTCAGTACCGCGCCTTGGCCTCCAGCTCGACGTGTCCTCTCTAGATAACAGCAGCCTTCTAAATCGCCTTGTTTTAGTTTGTCTCTGTGGCAAAATGTTAAATTTTTTTATAGGGGTGCCCCCTTTGCAGGCACTTGAAGTTTGGTGGGGGCAAGGAGCTGCTGGAAGCTCCTTGGAGGGCCGGTGCTGGGCCAACTCTTTGCTCCCATCACCCTCAGAGAATTTCACGAGAGGCAGGGATGTTTAAAGGGTTCTGGTCACAATTGCAGTCTTTGTAGTCTTGTTTGTGGGGCTTTTTTGGGCAAACTCCGTGGAAAAAGTGGTGGTTGCACACAGGAGCCGTTACTCATCTCGTGTCGGGGCTGCGCTGCAGCTGGAGGCTCCCTGCGAGCAGCTAGCCCAGGCTTTGGCTGCTCACACATCCGATAAGAGGTTTCAACACCCAGAAAGGGTTTTCTGGACCGTAAAGACCTTGCTGAGCAATCTCTGAGTTACTCGTTCTGGTTTGGGAAAGCTCGACGCTTCCCCGAAGCCTGTGCTGGCTGGGTTGCTGAGGAAGAGGTGCGTGGGGCTGGTTAACTCAAACACAATCCCATTTCTTGGCACGTTAGGACCCCAAAGCATGATTTGGGGCTGTTGTCTTGCGGGTTGGGGGCTGTGGGGTTCCTTGCCCTGTCTGTGCCTGCGCCGTGATGCCTTTCCTCGGGATCCTGATGTTCTGTGCTGTTGCAAACGGACCGCTGCTTACCCCAATTCGCGTGTTTTTTTCCTTAAAAACCAAAAACCGGAGACCAAAAGCCAAAGGATAAACGCTGCAAAATGAGAGGAAGTTAATGTTTCAGATGTGCTTGAAGTAACAGCCGTTTCTTTTCCTTACAGACTTTTCTTTGGGTAGTAGCTTCAAAAATGAAGGTCAGAGGGTTCAGCTGGTGAAGAAGTCCCGAACACCTCGAAGGGTCGACTCTGATTTCAGGTACCTGTCGCAGCAAGTTCCACTACTGTGCAAATAAGCTGGGGGGTGGCAAGGTGTGGCTTATTTCCTGTGTTTTGGGGGCAGAAATGTCTCTTCTGGGGCAGCGACGGTGACCAGAAGCCTGATGTGGTGAGCTCAGAGCAGGAGCCGCAGTGGTGCGGGGCCAGGCTCCGTCCTGGTGGCTTTATTACATGGGGGGATTTCAGTCTGCCTCGCTGACAGCAGGCAGGAGAGGAGGCTCGCAGGAGGGACAGGAGCAGCAGAGAGCTGTGAGGAGGGCGTGAGGGTGGTAAGAAGCTCCCCAACTGCGCCATAAATCCAAATTATCCATCTCTGGCCATTTCTCTGGCATTTTAGAACATCAGACGCACCCTGGAGGTATCCAGCTTCCCCTCATGTACCTGTACACCTTGCATGCTTCTCCACCAAGGCTCTGAGCGGCTCTGGCTGCTGTCGAGCCCACACTGGCTGCTTCTTGCTCCTCTGGGTGTTTTGGGGTCCTTCTCTCGGTGTTGCTGTGTCACCTGGGGCGCAGCCATAACGCCTCGTGGTGCCTCTTCTCCGAGAGCTCGCCGTCCCAGAATCGCTTTGTTTCTGGTAGTTTGCCATCAAAACGCTCGGTAATAAACGGAAAATTACCCCAGGTATCCAACTATTGTTGTTTCGTGACTTCAGCTTTAAAAGTTCCCGGTTGGCTTTGACACCTGAATACTTTGGCACCGTTGGAGTGGGAGGAATGTTTACCGCCAGTCGCGTATGGTTACGGCCATGGCCCGGGCACGGCTAGCGATTGGCTTGCTCGAGTCTCCTGTGGGAAAGTCCATGTTTTAAATACGCATGCCAGCCGTTCTGCGAATGCTCTGACCTTGGAGCTGCTTTTTTTTTTTTTTTTTTTTTGTGCTAGTGGGCAGCAAGAAGGAAAATAGGAGAAAGAAACCCTCGCTCTTTCCAGGAAAAGGAAAAGAACGGATCTTGTAAAAGCTAGGCTGACGCAGAGGGCATCGCATCTCCTTCACTCGCCCTTTTCCTGGAGGGTAGGAAGAATATTTCCCTTGAGTCGTGTCTGGGGGGTGCTTCACACGCCAGCACTGGTGATTAGGGATGAGTGGAGCAGGCGAAAGCTGCTGCTCCTGAGCTGTGGGCTCGGCTCCCTGGTGGATGGAGGGAGGAGCTGTCACTTGGCTGTGCTGAGGGCGTCTCGGTTCGCCGTGCTGGGTCTTTGTGAAGTCCAGCTCTGCTCTTGAGCCCCTGGTGCTGGTTTACAAGCGAACGCAGTTGCTTTTCACAAATGTTTTTGGTTGCTGGGATCATTCATTTTCAGGAGCAAATGGATCCCGTCCAGAGAATCGCCTTGGTAACTGAACGTGGGTGCAAAGAGGATCTGTTTGAGTTGTAAACTCAAATATGTAACCGCGCCGAGCCAGGAAAAAAAGCTGATAAAATATTCACTGCGAATTCTCTGCGGCGTGGCCCAAAAATGGTGAGGCCGTACCAAACGCAGCCTGCTTGTTTGGAACACTTCTCGGCTCACAGGGGTGGTGGAAGCGAAAAGCAGCAGCGGTGTGGAGCCTGCTGTGCTGAGGAGGATGCTGGTGGCCCTGCGGGCGAGGAAGGTCTCAGCTGTGAGCCGTCACCTCGATTTCCTGATGCCCCATCTCTCCTCCAGTTGGTTTTGAAGCGCTGGTGTTTGTGAGCCAGCTTGCCATGTGTGTGTCCTGCTCCAACATCCACCCTGAAGAGGTTTCTGCGGATCTAACACCGTGAAAAACCCGAACAAGTGACAAAAGCTGGGCTGGATGCGTGCTGCTGGACGTGGGGTTGGTGTAACTTAGCTCAGTAAGAGCTAATTCCTCTCTGGTCTCTCAGGTGTGGCAAAAGCTTTCCTTTTTCCTCTTTTTTTTTTCCCCTTTTCCTCCAGCAAACTGGAGGCTCTTCGTGGCAGGGACCTCAGTGCTAAGCTGTGGGAGCCGTAGTGCAAAAAGCTGAGGATATTTAAGGTGATGCTGGGTGTGAACCCCCGCAGACCCCAGTTTGATGTCACCTCACTTCTGGAAGGCTGAGCGTAGGCAAAGGCTTGCAGAGAAACAGCGGGGACGAGGAACGGACTGGAGGGAGGATTTTTTTTTGGTTCCTGTTGCGTGTTCGTCCTGGAACGGAAGGGGAATCCCCAGCACTTGGGATGCAAGAAGAAATAAATCTCCCAGCAGTGAAACCTGCCGTACCCACAGACCGGAGCAATTCAGCGCCCGACCCCGAAGCTCACACCGAACGCGAGCAGCCAGCCTCTCAGGCAGCCAGAAGCTGTGAAATTAAGCAGGAAACACTCGAATAACACCCGTGCACATCCAGGTAGCTGCCGAGGTCAGCGCCCACGTCGGCGAGCGAGCGAGGATTAGGGCTGCTAATAACAGCCTCCTGCAGCATGACCGCTGGAGCGGCTCCAGACAATGCAGGCTGCCCGGTGGCGTGAATGCCGCTCTCCCCAGCTGCCTAAATCGGTCAGATGGAAAAGTAATCCTATTTGTGCTTCCCCACTGACACAGATTGCGTAATTAAAGTGGGGCAGATCTGCCGTGAATTTGAATTAACTTCCAGTGGATTCTTTTTTTTTTTTTTTTTGGCTCCCTCGTTTATAACCGAGGTGGGATTGGAACTGTTTGGAGTTACAAAGGGCAGCCAATGTCCGCCGCAAGCTGTTGCGTGAGGATTTTGTGGTCTCGTAGCCTCCCGCTTCTGCAGGGCATCGCTGGGATCCTGTGGAAATGGAGCTGCGCAGAGCTCCTCCAGGATAAGGGCTGCGAATGCTCAGATGCAACTAAATTCACTTAAATTGTGCTTTGCTGCCCGGAACGTGCTTCCTGCTCTGGAAACTGCACCGCTGCAGACCAGAGGAGGTGAGAAGGAGCTGCTGGATCGGGTCAGTGCAGGGATCTGGAGGTCTCAGCAGCAAGGTCGTGGTGATGGTGGGAGATCTGCAGGCTCCAAACCTTCGCTCCTCAGCCCGCCGGGCTGAGCTCAGGTCAGATGAGGACACCTGCCCTGTGGGTTTGGTTAATCCACGGCAGAACCCAGCCTGCTCTGACAGTACCGTGGGTGTTCCTGAAGCCACTGGTAAGGCAGGGGTAAGAGAAGGAGGTTTTTCCACACCTGTACCAGGAGCATGAGAATTTGGCTCTGCCCGAGTAGTCTCGGGATAAATCAGTCTGATTTAGCTTGCTGGTACGTGAGGTGGGTGTTGCTGTGGCCTTGAGGGGAGTCGGGGAGTTCTGGACAGCTTGAAAAGCCGTGGCATTTATAAAACCCATGGCATTTATTTCAGGGTTATTTTCAGAGCTGCCTTCAGGAGCGCTCTGCATTATGGTTGTAGGGTCCTGGTGGCTAAATCCCCAAATGTTGGGTTAATAGAGAACACGCTGCTTCCACCAGCTGCTGTGGAAAGCACAAATTTCCTCTGATGTCCCAGCTGGGATATCAGTGGAGTTGGGTAATGACATCTAAAGTGTTAAAAGAAGCTGCAGCAGTGACAGCTTCCCCCCTGCTGCCAGCATTATAAGGGGCTCTCCGTGTCAGATCAGTTGTGCATCCCCTTCCTGGGCTCAGAGAGAGCAAAACCCTAAAAAAATAAGGCAAAAGCATTCTCGTGTACCTGCGTGCTCGCTGCAGATCAGCCTTTGAGGCTGAGTCGTGGTGTTAAACCCTCGCTTATGGTCTCGGTGTGTTACAGGGTGAGGTCAAAGCTGGTCCCCTTCTGGCTTTCACCCTCTGAATGATGCTGGGAGCCGGTTTCCCAACTGAAACTGGGGTTTGGGTGTTGTGGTGCTCACAGCTGGCCCTGTGCGAGTTATTTCTGTCATCCAGCAGGGCTAGAGCAGGGCTCCAGGGCACGATCAGCACTTGTGGGCTGGGGCATTGCCTCGGGCACGTAACCGGTGCTGTATTTTGGGGAAAAACGCTTGCTGGGAGGCACAAGCGGAGGTGAGAGGAGCAGAACTGCTTCTCCTTTCCTTCTGCTTAATAAAAACAACCACCTTTAGTAAACTAACCACGGTTTGATCTTGATTTTTCCCTGTGTAGGAAGTTTGGGGTCTTAATAGAGATCAGTGGCTTGAAAAGAAGCCTTGGAGCTCACTTCAGGTGTTCTTCCTTTGTTGTGAATTGTCTGATGGGGCTAGGGGCTTGTCTCAAAGCTGCTCCTTGTCCCAAATTGTCCCAAAGAGACGTAATTTCTGGTCTTCTGCCCTCTTCCAGCTTGCTGTTGTAGTTCAGTTTACTCCACAGCCCCTGCTAGCCAGTGCCCTGCTCTCTTTTCCCTGTCGAGTCCTGCAGAGTTGAGTGATTTCGGTGCGAGCACAGACACCAACTTCTCTTCTAACCCCTGCATTCCCACCCGGAGAAGCTCCCTGCTTTCCCAAGCTGGGCTTTTACTGCTTTTATTTCTTCAGCTCCATGGTGTGGCCGATGCCCCGTTACCCCCTTGGGGGTGTCGTGGCCGAGTCCGGGGCGCTCTGCTTCTCCTAACGGGGCTGATCAGCATCTCCTGGAGCACTGCACAGGCCCTGGGGTGGAACAGCCTGGTAGCCACGTGGGAGGCGCAGACCCCATCCATCTCCATCAGCATTTTACGAGGCCTCTGCAGCGTGCCCGGCTCCCTCCTTTGTTGCTGTCCACCCGGGGAACTTCGCCACTGAATTGTGGTGCGGGAGCCTCAACCCCAGCTCTGGTCGTGTCTTTGAGACGCAGCAGGAGGAGGGGAGGAAGAAATCCCTCTGCAGGCTGGGCTTTACACGTGCTTTTAAGCTGCTAGCCCGGCAGGTCCTTGAGGAACAAGTGCTCTCCCATCCATCCTTCCTTCCCCCTTTTTGGTGAGCTTGCACGTAGGGGGAACAAAAATAACATTTATCAGCGTGGGAGCCGGGGGAGCGCATCTCAGGGCTTTTCGGCCAGAACTCGCAGCGTTGATTCGTTGGAAGATGCTTTGGGCAGGGAACAGCATGTGCTGGGCACCAGGAGCCTGGTTTTTAATAACAGCAGCAGCAGCTGAGCATCCGTGTCCCTAAGGGGGGAAGCGGCTGCGCTCGCACGGCAGCGTTCAAAGAGCATTTGCAGGGATGGCAAAGGCAACAGGCCGAAAACAGCCTCGAGGAGGCTGTAAAGCGAAGAACTGGGAAGTTAGGAAACATCCAGCTCGCCCCACGCTGTTAAAGCTGGGCTCTCTGCCTTCCCTTCTGTGTATTTAAGGTGCTCGTTACATGTGTTGATTCCCCTCCTCCTGGCTCAGCAGGGCGAGAGCTAAAGGGAGTGCTGGCCACCACAAATTCGATCGTTATTCCCATTATTCCTTTCAGCTGCTGGATTTTGCAGCCCAGCCTTCTTTTGCAGGGCGTTTGTATGTAACATATCCTGGGCTGGGATTCGTCCTATGGCCAAAACCCTGCGCTTTAGCTCTGGCTCTCGGTTTGCTGCTCCCTTCGCTCGTACACCACTCTGCACATTTGCTCCTCTCGTTTATTTTCTGTCTGTGCTTTTCCTGCAACACTGCCCTGGGGCATGTGCGTGCCTGCAGCAAAGCTGTCCTGAAGGCTGGGGCTTGGGCTGGGCATGAGTCAGAAGTTTTAAATGCTGGCTTAGCTCCAGCAATTCCCTTCCTCTGCGTCCCCCCGGCTGAAAGCTGGGCCTTTTTTTGCTTTAAAACAACTTGGGTATGGCTGGGGAGCGATAAGGCAGGGCGGTGGAGGGATGTGGACTTGGCTCCGGGGTCTGCTGCCCTGCTTCGTGCGCGGGTGCCGGCGGTGAATCAGCGCTTTGGGGTGAGTCACGCCGCCGTCATGTGCGCTTCCAGCCGGGGACGAGGAGAACAAAGCCTGCAGGAGACGGCCTGAAACCGGAGCAGGGAGCACGGGCTCCTGCTGCTGCGCCTTCCCCTTGGAGCTAAGGCTCCAATTCGGTCGCTGCTCTGTGCCACATCTGCTCCAGCTCGTCCTCGTGCGCATGGTGCAGCGGGATGCTCCACGGGACCGTGCTGCCTTCCTGCTGCTGCTGAGTTGGGGGCATCTTAAACCTCACACATCATCTGAAAGCAGTGCTCACAGGGCATTTTCCCCAAATCAGAGCTTGGGTGCTCTGCCAACAGCCCCAAACCTTGGGTCTGGTGATAGAAACCTGGCCCTGACCCGCTGGGCTCTTTGGGGCAGGCGCTGAGCTGCCAGCCAGGGCTGTGTTGGGGTGGCCGCTGTGACCGGGCGGTCATCCCCAGCCTGAGTTTTGCCTCTCTGCCTTCCTCCTGAAGGCACTGTTCAAAATAAAACCCACTTTCCGTTTCGCTAGCACCCCCCCCGGGGGGGGCTAATGGCCTCAAAGGAACTCCTGTAAAAAACCTACAAGGTCGCTCTGCTGCTTTACAAGGCTTGTTTCTTTGGGGCTTTTGTAGAAGCTTAATTTATGGCCTATTTGTTTAGGCGGAGAGGAGGGAGGGGAAGCGTGCTGGAGCGCAGCCTGCCGGCTCTGCTTTGCCCCCTGCTGCCCTGTGTGTGGGTCTCAGAGTGTTTTTGGGGCTGGTCACTGCCATAACGGGAGCGACCCCTTTGGGATTTCATCCTGCTCCTGGGCCTGCCCCCTCTGTTCATCGCCCGCCTCCTGCTTTGGTCGGAGCCATCGCCCTTCCCAACTCGAGCAGCGCGTGGATAAGGAGCAGCAGCGTCTTCCTTGCCTCTGCTGCCCTCTTGGAGCAGCTGCCCTACACCACTTGGGGTGTTTTTAGGGTGTTTTTCTGCCACCCTAGCCCTTCACAGCCCTTCCCTGGCCGAGCTTTTGCCAGCCTTTCAGTTCCCCCATCACCTCCTCGAGTGTTTCTTCCTTCCTTCACTGTCTGCTTTTGGACCTCTGCTTCTCCCCGACGGCTTTGTCCTCGTGCAGGGTCTCTCCCCACCTTCCTCCTCCTGCCCAGCTCCTAAATTCTCCAGAACAATTTCCATCCTGCTCTGCCATCCGGTGGGCGATGAAGAAAACCCTTCCCTGGGAGCTGGATCCCTGCCTCGGCGCAGCCTGGCACTACCCTCTGCCGGCTCCCGCGCCGCATTACAGCCCCGTCCCGGCTCCCAGGGCTGCTGGAGGAGGACAGAAAATCGTTTTTTTTGCAGCCAGAGCTCAACAAACTCAACCACGTGGCTCGAGGGAGCGCGCTCTGCCCAAATTCGAGCCGCCCCGCGCTCGATAGCATCTTGCTGTGTGGCGGAGATGAAATGCAATCTGCCCCCCTTCGGGGAAACCAGGCTGGAATGCGCGATCAGCTGATAAGCACGGAGCAAGGGGAGGAGAAGCTGCCTGCGACCTTCTTGCCCACTGGCCTGAAACAACCCTTCCCGGAAAGCCACCCAGCGCTCAGGGCCGCTTTTCCTGCTGCGTGCTTTTGCCTCGTCTCACCCCACCTTTATTTACTGGTGCGTGGAAAGCTTTTGGGGTGCTCTGGTCGCAGGAGCATGGCAAGCATTGCTCCGGGTTTTCACGATGCCATAAATCACCGAGAAGGCACAGCATGGAGTAAGGTGCTCTGCCCCTTAGTAAGGCTTCCTGCTCACAAAACGTTGCGGTGGTGATCCCTCAGGGGGTTCATCCTCTGTATAACCTATATTGACACCCGCAGCCCGAACATATAATCGTTAATACAGGTTTACACCTCACTGGATGGTAAAGTTGGGGTTCACACGCTCCATCCTGCTGCTCTTCGCAGCTAACTGCGGGTACTGGGCTGCGGTCAGCTCTCCAGCATCGGTGTTCTGGGTCCAAGAACGTTCCCTGTCCCAATCCCTGCGTTGTTTTAGGGAGAGGTGGAAGCAGGACCTGGGAATACCCTGACCACACGCAGCAGCACGGGTGATTCTGTGGTATTTGGGTAATAATGCAAGAGGAGAGACTCAAAGCATCCCTTAGTGGTGAGAGAGGGTGAAGGAAGGGTGGAAAATAGCGCGTTTCCAGCTAATGTGTTTAAAAGTGCAACAGGAAGAAATTAAACCGGTTAGGATGTGTTTTCCCTCGCCTTTAAATAAAAATAAACCTTGGCTTCCTCTTACAGTTGGCTCTCGGAGAGCTGGCGTAATAGGGAACAAAAGGAAGACACCTGATTGTAGGCCTTGGGGTGATGGATTTGAGGAGGGAGCTTTCCAAAAAGGTGGAGGATGCCCGGGGAAGCCTCAGAGAGCAGTGCCCGTTCCTCGTCTGCGTGTAGGTGTCTCAGCGTTCGCTGTGATTGAACATCCAGGTGTCTGCGGGCTCCTCTGCTCTGCTGAGAGCCAAAAACGGGCGATTTTTGTAAAAAAATACAGTTCTCTGGAGGTAGCCTTCGTTTCTGATGCCTTCCGTTGATGCCTCAGATTAATTGCTTTGTTTGTTTCATCAGATACCGTATCTAAAGGCATTTGTGCCTGAAGCCACGGAAGATAGATGGACAAGCCAAGCAACTTCTGACTCTGCATCATTTTCTGGGGCAAAGTTATATGGCAATGTATCCTACAAGGTAACGTAGCCCCTGCAGTGAGTAAAGAGGGATTCCTTTGGCTTGGCCGCTGGGTGACAGGGACAGTGCCTCGCTCCTTCCCCACGCCACCCTCACGTCCGACCCAGAGGGATCAGCACAAACCCAGAAGCAAAATTCAGGGAATTTTGCAAAGAGCAAATCCAAATTGCCTCCAAAATCACGTCACCTTTCAGTCAGGTCTCCCCCGAGATGGGTCCACGTTGTTACTGGCGATTCCTTCCTCAGCTTCCCCAGGTGTCACTCGAAACCGGTGAACAAAGCTCTCATTTAACTCAAGTCTTGCACAAAATGTGGTATTGTCTTCTCTGATGGCTTAAAGTGTGCCATGTTGGCCCAGCGTGACGTTATTGTCACTTCTGGCTGCGTGCACGGGAAGTGTTGTCCTTGGAGGGATGCCTTAGAGTCAGCAGAAATGTCTTTTTACCAATTTTTATCAACTTTCTGCTCTTCAGGACGACGTTAGAATTCCCTACCCTGAGCAGATAGCGTGCACACCCCACGCGAGCGGGTCTGCCTGCTCTATAGTTCAGCTGAAGCGTACTAAGGAAGTCTAACACTTGCTTAAAAGAACAAATCGAGCAGCAAATTTTGGGGGAGCGGGCGTGGTGGGGGAGCAGGGAGGAGCTGCAGTGCTCCGGTGAGCTGAAATGGGGTAAAACTCAACGTCCTGCGCTCCTCCAGCCAGGGCGCTGTAACGAAGGGCTCGCTGGCGCTGCTTTAACTTCTCTGCTTGTGCAGACGAACCAAACCTTTCAAAAAAAACCTGTTTTTTTTTTTTTGGCTGGAGCCAAAACTCCGTGTTCTGGGACACCTGCAGAGTGCTGGTGGGGGTTGTGCTCGTTTTAGCCTCGTAATTGAGAAAATTCAGCGAGGCCGCGGCCGCTCCGGAGCCCTCACCGAGCAGAAACAAGGATACACCTCAGAATGCCCATTATTACCCCAGAATCTAGAATCCTGACACAGTTTGCTGGGTGCCCTTGGACACCGTGCCAGCATCCCCGGGCACCCGCGGTGCCTGAGCCAGCCTCCGAAAGTGCCCCGGGTTTGTTTTTAAGCAGCGCCTCGCCGTAAAAGCCGGCTGGGAAGTGACCCGAGCGCGGTGCCGTTGTTTTTGCAGGGTGTCTGGTGAGGAATGCAATGGGATCAATAGCATGTCTGCGGAGAGCGGCCCCGGGACGAGACTGAGAAACCTGCCGGTGATGGGGGATGGACTGGAAGCCACCCAAATGTCTACGACGCAGGCGCAGGCGCAACCCCAGCAAGGCAGCACCGTCGGCGTCAACCCCCCTCCGCCAGAGACCTCCAACCCCAACAAGCCCAAGCGCCAGACCAACCAGCTGCAGTACCTGCTCAAGGTGGTGCTCAAGACGCTATGGAAGCACCAGTTTGCGTGGCCTTTCCAGCAGCCCGTGGACGCTGTCAAGCTGAACCTCCCTGTGAGTAGAGGCTGAGCGAGCAGCCCGAGTTTCCCCTCGCGTAACGGTGGGAGGAACGGAACCGCGCGCGTCCGCCCTCCCTCCAAAATCTTTTTAAGAAAAAAGCCCCGAGGGGCCAGACGCCGTTCCTCCAAAATCCTTTAAGAAAAGAGCCCCGAGAGGCCAGACTTTGGGTGGTTCAGCTCCTGGTCTGGCTTTTACAATCAGGAGCAGCTCCTTCCTGGTTAGGGACAAAAGCTGGTTAAGCAATAAATCCCTCAGCTCGGGCTCTGCCTTGCTGGTCCCGAAGCCCCCGCCACGTGTGTGCCTTGCGCAGTTTGGTCCCTGTCCCTCCTGGGCAGGAGGATTTGGAGAGCAGAACCCAAGGAGCCAGCAAAAAGCACAATTTCGAGCCAGCTTCCTGTAGTAAATCACGACAGCATCTCTGCTGCGTGTCTGGATCCTGGTGGTTCCCACCAGAAGAGATTTGTTCCTCTCCAGAAGCTCTCCTTTGTACGACGTGCCTCTTTTTTTTGGTAACCCGCTAAAATAACACCCACTTCTCATCTGTTTTACCTTGAAGATGTAATAAATACATAATCCATTGCCTGAGCATCAGGTGATTTAATTTCTGTGCAGTGGGAGCAATCTCACGGCTGCATTGAGAGATCGCTGGTTCTATAGCAACAGACTTTCAGCCCCTTTTTCTAAACGCGATGCCTAAAATAGAAACACCTTCCCGTGTATTATCTGGATGCACTTAACAAGCTCAAAGTAAATCCGATTTCCCTGCTCCTCCGTCTGTTACTGCATCAGGCGTGTGACCTGTTGCGAAGGGTCATTCGTTTCAGATTTTGGGAAACTGCTTGGCTCCGTTACAGCCCAAAAACTCGCTTTCTCTGCTTTTTTGTGCCTCTGTCTGCTGAGGGGTAAATTACTCACCACTGAGGCTGCTGTGCTGAGTTACAAACACTTCGCTCCCTGGAGGACAGCACAGCAAAACCACTGATAGCCCATCTTTACCTTTTCCTACCCAGAGCAGGCTGGGATACGGGCTGAAAAGTGTTTCGTGGGGTTTTGCCTAACGTTTAATTATAAATAACAACTGGAAATCAGCTGGTGGGGCCAAAAAAAAAGAAAAATCGAGGAGGGATGGGGACTGATGGAGCTGGGTTTGGAGAATCCAATCCGGGTGGGCTCCGTGCTGGTTGAGGTCTCACGTCCATGGTGGTGATGTTTTTGGGTGCCACGCTGACTCATGCCTCTTTGCCCTTTGCAGGATTATTATAAGATTATTAAAACTCCTATGGATATGGGAACAATAAAGAAACGCTTGGAGAATAACTACTACTGGAACGCTCAAGAATGTATCCAGGACTTCAACACGATGTTTACAAATTGCTACATCTACAATAAGGTACGAGAAGTTTCTGAAAATGTATTTTCTGTGGGAATCCTCCGTTCTCATTGTACCAGCTCAGAAACGCTTGCGTTTGTATTTTTAATGGTCCCTAAAGGGAACACCGAGATCAGTTTCTTTAGAAAAACAAAGGGGATTAAGCTGGTGGCAGTTCAGGCACATCTGTCTTGTGCAGAGAAGCAAGACAGGGACAGAGCTGGCTTAGCAGCATTCCCTCACAAAAGCATTAGTGGAGACAAAGAGGTCAGATGTAGTTTGTTTTACAAATCGCTTTTAAAAAAGGAAAAAGAAATACTTTTTCTTGGGATATGACTTGAGCAGAGCCACAAGCGTGATCAAACAAATACTTGGAAGCAGCCTTGTAGGTCTGCCTGTCCTCCTTATTTTCTGTAGCTTTGTTAAAAAGCCGTCTGGGTGGTGTGAAACCCTGAAGTGTGATGGTGGAGAACAAAAAACCATCGATACTCAGAGCAGTGCGTTGGGTTTTGCCGTGCCTGGCTCTGGCCTCATGATGCACTGTGGAAGATTCCCTTCCAGACTGAGAAACAGCTTTGTAAACACTCGTGCAAATGTCTGGGTGCAGGAAGGAGCATCTCAAGCAGGGCGTTTGCCACAAATGGTGGCGTGGGCAATGGAGCCCGAGTGGTTTTGGTATTCCACGAAGATGGGGAATCATCAGATCCTCCAAGACCGAAACAGGCAGATGTCAGCTGCACTGAGCACAGGAGAGGCAGCTCGTTACCGTGCTGAGTAACACGAGAACAGCAAACACAAACCACAAGTTTACTGCTGGCTTCAAAACGAGAGGCAGGGAGATGTGGTCAGAGCGCCAGGCTTTCCTCCAGCGTTCCCTGCCTGCCTCCGTCCTTCCCACGGCTTGCCTGAGCAGCTCAGTTCCCTTTTGGTTCCTGCTCTTCTGTTTCTCCCAGCTCTCATCTCTGGCCCTCAGCCTCTCCCTGTTGCTTCACCCCTGCATGTTTTGACCCTTTTCTCCTCCTCCCCTCAGAAAAGTTGCACAAGACCTTGTCCTACTTTGCTCCCAGTGCACCCGTCGTTAGCAGAAGTGCTAACGAAGTGCTAATGGCAGCAGCTCCCGTGGTTCCTTTCCTCCATCCTTGATTACCCAAAGTCACTTCTTTCTGTGCTCCTCTGTCCGTAACGACTACTACAGGTCACTTCTCCAGGTTTGCACACCACCCACACCCTCTTTAACCGCATAACAACTTCTGACCCTGACATTACTGGGCATGTTTGACTTTCTTTGGGTTTAACGTGTTTTTTTTTTGGTCTTGTTTCGGTCCTTCAAAATCATGCCCTTGGCTTTTGCCTTTTCCGCTTTGAGCAACTTGAATGGGGCTCTCGGAGGCTTCAGATTATTCACACACACTGCCTTATTCTTTGCTGCCACACACTTCCATGTTTTCCCTGCTTTCCCCTTGCTCTCTCCCTGACATCCCCGGTCTTCCCGGTTCTCCACTGGCCTTCCCTGGCCAATCTGTCCCGTCACCAAGTGCAGTTTTAACCGTCCTTGTGCTGATCCACGGGGCTGGGGCTGTCTTTTCTTGTCACCACCCTGTCTTGACACCAGCAGCCGCTCGTTCATCATCTTCTCATCAATCCAGGCTCTTGTTCTCTTGTCGCGTGCCCTTCCCTCGCTGCCTCTTTTTCTCGCTGTCAGCAAAACAAGGCAAAAAGACTTTAGACCAAGATCCAGTGCTTGTTTTTCCCACTCCTTCCCTCTGTTGGCCCTCCTCCCTCCGTTCAGAAAGCAGTCGGTGCTGCAGGCAGGTGAGGTCAGCTCACTCCAAAGTGTATCTGGTTGTGCTCTGTGTTAGCTCCCTGCTCTAAAATGCTTTAGGGCGAGGACTCTTTTGTATGTTGAGACTCGGGGCAGTATCCCAATCGAAATAGCGCAAAGAAAGGTAGAGATGCTCTAAAGTAAGGCTCCAGGAATTACTCAGCTGGGAAATGGTAAGGATTACAGCATCCAGCCTGAGCTTCACATCTCTCCTTTGCCTCACAAAAGTTGTTCTGAAATGTTTCTCTTTCTCTTTTCTTGAATTTGCGGTTACGATTAATGTTAAATGGAGAAAAGCACAAGCAAAATCTTCAAAGCAACGTTGATTTGTTTAAATTCTAGCAGTCCTCTCTCTGCAGTTGTGTGCCTTGCCTAATTCATTTTGTATCTGTTATTCATCCAGCCAGGAGATGACATAGTCTTAATGGCAGAAGCTCTAGAAAAGCTTTTCCTGCAGAAAATCTCCGAAATGACCCAGGAGGAAACTGAAATCGTTATAGCCCAGACAAAAGGAAGAGGACGCGCGCGGAAGGAAGCAGGTACGCTGCTCGCCCTGCCGTTGCATCGCGTTTGCCATTAAGCCATGCTCACTTCCACGTCAAGTGTCGTGACCACGAGTCCCCACATACAGACCTGGCTCATCCTGCTTAAATCGGGGTGTTTAAGTGAGGGGTGAAAGCCCACCAGGGCTCCACGGGCTGGCTGCGGTCATTGGTGCTCACAAGGTGCCTTGCTCTGTGGAGCAGGGGCCTCGAGAGGGATCTCGAGCTGGGGGGGAAGGAGCGTGGCCACCCAAGGCTCTCTCTCGTGTGCGTGAGACTCTTGTTGGTGAAAAAGAAGGGCTCTACAGTGTCTTGAGACTCCCTCACCCTTGGCTTCTTTCCTTTTTGGGGGCCAGAGGAGTGCTGGGGACAGTTTTGGCAGTGATCAGAGCACTGCTGAGGCACCCGTGTGGCTGGGAGCAGTGAAAGGTCGTTGTTCCCCGCCTGCCCAGCAAGGTGAAAAGCTGAGAACCAGAGTCAAAGTATTTCAGTTGTACGGGCAGGAAGCTGAGGGGGATTACGAAATAGCACTCGCAGTGCCTCTAGGGTAAATGACAGCTGTTAAACGAGCAGCACGCACGCTGCCGTATCAGATCTCCGAGTTTTACGCTGCTTTCCGTGTGCCTCCGGATGTACTCGGTGTTGTAAAACAAAGCCGCGTTCTGCCCGACAAGAATCGCTGACTGCAGAGCTGAGAATTGAGGTTGAGAAGCTGCAGCTAAAGAATGATGACTGGGAAACGAGGGCTTTGCAGCAGCGGGAATCCTCACGTGGGCAGCAGCGGAAACCAGTTGCAAGCGTCCTGACGCGCTGACATCCTCCTTGCACGCACGCAGACTCCTTCGAGTCGCAGTTTTCGTAGTTTGTTCCTTAATTTTGCGGTGATTGCGGACACGCTGTGTGTGTTGGCACTCAAATAACTCGGCGTCCTTTGAAAGGATGCGTTGCCACATGCGCTAGTCCCTGAAGTGGAGTTCGCTTTGTGCAGGCCTGCCTCTGCTCCCCTAAAATCCCAGCTGAGCCCTTTTTTGGGGGCTACTCCCATTTTCCGACCTGTAGCCGGGCTTCGGCCAGGGTGAAATTCCAGCCCAAACGCTTGAGGCCCTGCACAAAGTTGAACTCTGCAGCATGTTGAAAGCCATTTAAAAGTTACAAATCGATAAAATTACATTCTGTGGTTTTGTCTGTGTACATCTTAAGACTTAATGATATATTTTTTTTTTTTGGTTTTTGAAGCTTTTTTTCCTGGATTAGTAAATTATGGGACCAAAAGGTCCCATTGTGCTCATCCAGTCCAGTCCTCTGCCTGCTACGTAGCGTGAAAGAGTAGTACCAACACCGCCTCGCTTAGAAGTCTGTCTTGTAGAAGAACATCTAAAATAGAGTGAAAAAAAAAAATATCTTTACCGGCACTTTTGAGGAGTTTGCTAGCTAGTTGCCACCTTACGTATTTTTCGTAATATGTCTCTGCTCTAAACCCTGAACCGCTGTCTCCTCTTTAAGTAACTTTGTTTTATTGAAGACTCCCGTGTTTTCAGATCTGTGTTCTCCGTAATAACCGGCTTCTCTCGCTATAAGGAATGTTTCCAATCTCTTAGTCCTCCTTTACAGCTCTTCTATGAACCCTCTCCAGTTTTTCACATAAATAACTGTGGACACCATAACTGGACATAGATGTGACTGCTACTAGAATACTGTGCCAAAAGCAGAGGTAAAATAGCCTTCCGATTCCCCTGTTTACACCTCAGGAATTTCATTAGCTCATTTTTGGCCATAACATCACCCCAAGAGCTCAGCTTCAACCGATTACCCACCATGACCCCATAGCCTCTTCCCGACGCAGAGCGAGACGTCCATCCTGCGGGGCCGCGCCGCCCACCAAGGTGCCAGATCATTCATAACAGGGCTGAGAGCATCCCGGCCATGACTGATCTCAGCGGCACCCCCATCCGAAAGCATGTTCACCTTGGTTTGGAGATCCAGCTCTTGAGTTAACATGTCTCATGTCGACCTTGTGCCATCCTCATTTCTCTGACCAAAACCGCTGTGCCGTACCGAGGCGATTGCTTTATCAAAGTGTCACGCGCAGGAGAACGCCATTGGCGAGCTTGCAGTGGCACCAAAAAGCTGCTCAGCTGCTTTGCTCCCATTTATTTACTGTCCGTGAGCTTGTGTGAGCATCCCTTAACCTTTCTGGACTGCTTTGTGCTGTGAACCTCGTGGCCATCCCGATCCTTCCTCAGCCTCGCTGTCAGACCGATGGTGCTGCGATCAAACGGGCCGTTTTCTGAGGTTTTGAATGAAAAGCAGCGGTGGCGGCCCAGGGAGCTGCATGGGCAGCCCTCAGAGGGCACCAGGGAGCGTAGAAGCCAAAGTCTGACCTCAGGGGTTGCTGTTGAACCCCCTCCTTGGGAGCTGCTGAAAGAGAAAGTGCTGCTGTGCCACCAGCAGCAGTACTTCCTAAGTCCCTTCAGCCTCTTCTGCTTGTTGGCTGTCGTCTTTCCGTACTGGAGGGACTTACCTTAGGTGTCTTTTTTGTCTAAAACACCAAAAGAAAAAAAAAAAGTCCCAAGTTCTAACATCTGGAACTGCTTTAATCGTTGGGGCTTTATGCGGTTTTCCTTCCCTTTGCAGTTTTCCTCTGCTTTCCACTAACACGCCTTCACTGCTAGCAGCTCCTTGGCCACGGGGAGCAGATTTGGAAGCTGACTGATGGATTTTTTCCTGCACGAGACGTGTGACCCGAACGCGATCGCTTGCATTTGAGATTTTTTTATTGCTGGTTTTTTTTTTTGGCACTCTCCCCCATTTCTCTCTGCCCTGTTGGCGCATTCTGACCCCGTGGGCAAGGAGAAGAAGCGATGCCACTCGCTGAGGACGCGTGCTCTGTGAGCTCAGCTCACACCAGAGCCTTCGCCTCTCGTTGGTACGAGCTCTGCTTCAGCTCCAGGAGCGGTGGGCTCCAAATGTGCTGGAAAAACAATGCCTACCAGGGTTTTTGTGAAATGACACGTTTGTGTTAGGAACTTCTGCAAGGCAGGAGGCGAATCGTGTCCGCTCTACCTGGACGTACTGCTGCCCAGCTGCCCTCAGTCATATCTGTGAGTAACACATGCGCTGGAGGACGCGCTGTCACTTCCCAAAGCTCGTTCCTGGTCCTGGCAAAGCACAGGAGCGTGGTCATGGCTCTGCTAGGAGCTGAAAGCTCCCAGGTTTGTGCTGCCAGCAGGCTGCAGTTTCTTTTTTGCGGATGTAAGCTCAGCATCTCGCCCGTTACCACGCCACATTTCTCCGGTGGGATCGCAGCCGCTGCAGCTCCCGGGAGCAGGTCTGGCTGCAGCTCTTTTCTTAACAAAAAATGCATTTTGGGGACAGCCTCGGAAAGTTTTGTTTGGTGGTCCAAAAGGCACGATACGGTGAGCACCCGCTGACGTATCCCTCGTGGGAGATTCTCCCTGGTGAAAGAGCAGCCAAAACCCAGTCCTTCTGGACGGGTACAGCTCAAGAGCCTGGCTTTCCCTTGGGTGTACGACTTCAAGGCCTCTCGGAGGGCTGTTTGATACCTGGCAGGAGGTGCTCCTGTAATAATGCTGCTACCAAACCTCCTGCGGGACTGGGGACTTGGGGCTGGATCTGGCTTTGCTGATGCCTCCGTCTCGCGCTGCGTCCCGGCCAAGCATTGCTGCTCGGAGGGCGTTTCTCAACGCCTTCCACCGAAGAGTTTGGAAACTTACTGGGAGCTTTGCCCTGCAAAGAGGCAGCAGCTCCGGTCTTCCCCGGTGCCAGGGCCAGCGCTGAAGTTTCCTGCTTTCCTGTCTGGTGTCTGAACCTCTGTGGTTGCTCTGTGTTTGATGTGATCTAGCGATGAGTTTGCTTGCCAGCTATCAGGATGGAAGGGATTTGGAGGAGTTCAGCCACCAACCAGTAAGAGACCCCTGCTCTCCATAACAGAGCACGGTTTGGCTCCAAAATTAGAGTTGAGAACCATTGCCTAGGACAAAAGGGTAGGCAGGGGAAGATGATAATGCTCAGCTCCATACCCTGCCTCCCCAAAATCTTCTGTAAAGAGAAGGGGAAGAGAGGAGAACGCCTTTGGCCTGGTCCTTGGTCCTTTGCTGAAGTGGTTTTGGTACGGTTAGGTCCTGAGTTTCTTCACCATTTCACCTAGCAAGCAGTACAAATACTTCTCATTAAGGAAAACGTGACGGTTGTTTGTCCCTGACTGGTTGCTCAAGAACAGGATCTGCAAAGTATTAATTATCTAACGAGCAATACTGTTTTAAGTGGCGAGAGCACTCCTTGTGAAACGTTGTTTTCCCGTTAAAGCGATTAGGTTGGAAGCGAGAAGCAACGCTTTGTTCTTCCTTTTCTTTCGGCAGTGACATCCAAGCCAGGATCATCGACGGTACAGAATGCGACCCAGGCGGCGTCCCCGGCGCAGACGCAGGCTCCGCAGCAGAACCTCCAGTCCGCGCAAACGACTCATTCCTTCCCTTCTGTCACCCCCGACCTTATCGTCCAGATGCCAGTAATGACGATGGTGCCTCCTCAGCCTCCTGCGCCGCCTCCGCCGGCCCCCCAGGCCCCCGCTCCGCCGGCCCCGGCCCCCCAGCCCATCCAGCCTCACCCTCCCGTCATCCCCACACCCGCTCAGCCCGTGAAGGTGAGTGGTTCCTACGGTCGGGGCTCGGGATCGGGGTGGTTTGGTGCCTCAGCTGGGTAGGAAGAGCTGCAGCGCCGGTGTCCGTGCCTGGTCTCCACTGCTGGAGTCTCATTTGAAGTCAAATGACCACAATTTGGTCAAAAGATTCCTGTTTGGATAAGGCTTCCTCCTCTCTGTTGAGTAGAAAAGGAGCCTGTGGGGACCCCTCTTAGACACAAGTTAGCCAGCACGAATTCCACCCAGCCTCGCGTGGAATTCATCCTCTTGAAACCTTCCTTATTTAAGCCCTACGTGACTCAGGACGAAATCTCAGCTTACTGAAGTGACTCACGCTCTTGACCTTTCTTGGTACGACAGAGCTAATCCGTATAGTGTTCTGCAGAGCTCGGTGCAGACAGACAGTATCTGGAGTATTTAGGGAAAGCCTTCCAACTTCCACCCCGTAGCGCTGCCTCCGTGCTGCAGCTTGAGCCCGGGTCGTGCTACGAGGAGCACAACTCAGTCGAAGACAGCGTACGGCCCTTGGTAATCCTGATTTCTTTCTTGCTTGTAGACGAAAAAAGGAGTGAAGAGGAAAGCAGACACCACAACACCGACGACCATAGACCCGATTCATGAATCGTCATCGCTGCCTGCTGAACCCAAGTCCACCAAGCTGGGGCCGCGGAGGGAAAGCAGCCGACCGGTGAAGCCCCCGAAGAAGGACGTCCCAGATTCCCAGCAGCACATGGTAGAGAAGAGTAGCAAAGTGTCCGAGCAGTTAAAATACTGCAGCGGCATCATCAAAGAGATGTTTGCCAAGAAGCACGCTGCCTACGCCTGGCCCTTCTACAAACCTGTGGATGTGGAAGCACTGGGACTGCACGACTATTGCGATATCATTAAACATCCCATGGATCTGAGCACCATCAAAGTAAGCTCAGCTTCGCGGGAGGTGCGGGGAGGTCGGGGGCATGGCGGGGCGTGGATCACACAGGAGATGACGCCTGCGCACCCAGCACCTTCAGATGTCTGCCAGGCTTTTTTCAGCCCTGGGTTTCTTGTACATTCGGTCGCTCTTGTTTGCCTGTTATCATGACATTTGGAAAAAAAAACAAACAAACAACCCATCATCCTTCCAGAAGGGCTCTCAGGAAACGCTTGCCTGTTTTGTGTTTTTTTTTTATAGAAAATTTCCATGACTGTCTAAATCTACGCTTTCTGTTCTTAGCCCAGGAGATGGCCTCAGAGAGCATAAATTACACTAATAAGGGAATTGGATTTAAAACAAAACATTTTGTATTCTCTTAAAATAAGGGCCCGTGTTCCTGAAGTTGTCTGAATCTGCCTTCTGTTCAGCAGAGGTAGGTTCTGCTGCCGATAGGCTGGCGTCACAGATTTGAGAAACGTGTCTTCAAAGTAACCCATGTTTGCACTTGAAGCATTAATTCATTATTTACGAGTCTTACTTCTCAGCTCTGTGATGAACTCACCTGCAAGCAGTTAAAGCTTAGGGCCGAGTCCTGCTTCACCCAATTTGGGCTTGCATTTTACAACGAGAGGAGGGAATTCTTCCTTCCTGCCGCCTTCTCCTTACTGGGGTTATGCCAGGTTTGTGTGGGGATTTCAGCTCTTCCTTCGCTGCTGCGCTCAAACCATTTTGATGAAGGGTGATTTAGGAGCACGTTTCTCTTCCCTCTGTTCCATCGAAGGAGTTGCAGTGGCAAAAAAACATTTTCAGCCTCGCGTTTGGGATCTTTCTGAGCCAGAGCTTGGGAATGCGTTATGAAATTCTTTGCTTTGGCTCAGTAATGCAAGCATGGTCCAGGCTGATAGGCACATACCGTGCTGCCCAGAGTAATTGCCACCTGGCTGCGTTAAATGAATTGCTGATGCTGGCTCCGGGCGCCGGTGGCCAGATGTTTCCCCTCTGCAAGCGCGCCGTCAGCTTCGGCTTCCCTCTTGGCAAGCGCAGCAGAGCAGCGAGCGAGCCCTCGGGGCTGTGCTCTCCTCGTCTCCAGCGGACAAAAACCGAGTCCATCAGCAGATGGTGCAGGCAAGTGTTGATAAATCAAGATCTTCACGCTCCTTGGCTTCGTACCTTGGCGCTCACGTCCCGTTCAGTAATGCACAGAGGCTCGTTTCCAGCCGTGAAGCTTTTGTAGCTCAGGATGCTTGCCCTCTGATGGACAGCAGGCTGCAGGGCTGCCTTGCAGAACCCCCCAGCGCTGCAAACAGAGCGCTGGTGGTATCACCCTGCGCCTGTCTGAGCTCACCCTTGGCAGACATCACCGAGACAGCTGCTCGGCTTTCTCCGTTTGCTTGTTTTCAAGTTCAGCTCCTCTTTCCCAGAGAGTGCGTGAGATCTGCGCGGGGCATGGGAAGCCTCCGTGCTCAGCTGGCGTCGCCCAGTGCTCCCGGCTGGATGCAGCACCATCGTTTCAGCCTCTGCCAGAGGCATTAGAGCAGATCTGGTTCCTCCTAGGTCAGGTGTCGGCATCCCACTCTGCAGAGGTCAGCTTTCTTCCAGGGTAGGGAGGCTAGATGGCGAGCTTGGGAACCCCAAAAAGTAGGCAAGGCAATTGAATCCTGTCCCCTGTGTCTTAGCCTCGAACAAAGCTCCTTTTTCAGCTGGCTCTTGAGCACAACCAGCTCTTCCTCCCATGGAATCCATCTGAGCAGAGCTGGTTTTTGCTAATAAATGGCCTTGGGGGTGTGCGTGGAGGTTTAGTGCCCGTAGGCCAGTGTCAGGGTTCAGCGGGCGATCCCAGCTGTGAGTGCTGCTTCTCTGATACATCCAGCGCCAGCATTCGTTGTCATCTGAAGGGGGCCTGAAGAGCACGTCGTCCCCTCTTGAACACACCCTGAGTTGTCCTTAAAGATGCCCCCAGTCTGCTCCGTTATTTTTGTCAACCTGGTGCGATTCTTTCCTTATTTGTCCCAGTGCAGGGGAGAGACTTGGGCTTCCAGAGCCTCCGCGGGTGCCGCGGTGCTGTGTGTGTTCACTTAATTGGATTATTGCATTTACACCCTCAATAGCTGAAAGTTCCTTTTTCTCCCCTCCTTTCTAGTCTAAACTGGAGAACCGGGAATACAGAGATGCTCAGGAATTTGCAGCCGACGTGCGATTGATGTTTTCCAACTGCTACAAGTACAACCCCGCCGATCACGAGGTGGTGGCGATGGCACGGAAGCTGCAGGTAAGAACCGCGTCGCACGGCCGCCTTCAGTGCTCAGCGTGTGCCCGCGTCTTCCTTTCCTAACTGCTCCAGCACAATTGGTGCATCATCTCCCAGTAACATAAAGAAATGGCATAAAATAACAAAAAAACATAAAGAAATGCCAGCATGGGAAGCAAATCTCGCTGTGGAAGCGATAGGAGTGGGCTGACTCAGCCCGGTTTGTATTTGCCTCATTAAACTATTTTGTTTCGTAGCATCTTTTTCTCGTCCTCTTCTCTTTTTGATAAAGGAGTGGGAAGAAAAGTAAGGCTCTGAAACGTGTCTTTCCTCCTCGAGAAACCTGTAGAGAAAATAGGGATCGTACCCCCTTCTTGGTGCAGTCGTTGTAGACACCTTCTTGATCATCCTTACGGTGAAGTTTTATGCTCCACTTGCTCCTGCAACGTTTGTAATGAATGGTGTAGCTGAAAAAGAAGCCACGTGCGTTGAGCGATGTTTTTGCTTGATGCAAAAACTGCTATTCCAAAAAAAAAAAAAACAACCCAACAATCTGGGTTCCCTTGTTTCACTTCAGTTCAGAAGCATGTCGCTCCCGCGGGTCTGAGCGACCCCAAGCTCTTTTCAGGAGCTGTGCAAAAGCTTCTCTTAGCCGTGGTTCTTCACTGAGAGCCCTCGGCCGCTCCTGCTTTGCACGTTTAACCCAAGCATTTCGACAGCTTTCACTGAGAAACACGTGGGGATTCCCTGTCTCTCTGTTTTCAGGCAGGTCTTTCACTTAAATGCTGATTTCTCCCCCGTTTCTGCTTTCTGAGGGTTGTGGGTGCAGCTGTCGTTTCCTAAAACTTCCTGCTGTCTGTCTCTTGGTCCCTCCTGCATAACTTCAGCGTGTTAAACCCGACCCAAACTGAGCGGCAGGAGGCATTCAGGTGCAGTAACCTCCCAAAAGCCGCGTGGAAACGCGTGCCTGTAGCAGGAGGGGGATGCAGGATGGGCTCAGCGGGGCTCGTTCACAGCACACAAGGTCCTGGCTGGATGGGATGAGAAGCGTGCAAGGACACCAGGGCTAAAGCTGCTGGGAAGAGGCTTTGTTCACGTGCTCATCATCACCGTGGGGCTTGCTGGAAGGATTCAGCAGCAGCTTCAGCACGGATGGGCACAAAGCACCGGCTTCTTTCTTAGCAAGATAACACAGCGTCGTCAGAAAAAGCCCTGCGGAGATTTTTGCTGTTTACAGTTCTTGCCATCCCTGCACAAGAAAAGCTGAACTCGAGCTGAATGGAGCGGAGGGACTATTTGAATGACAAGGCGTTGGGGTCTCGCTGTATGAAAGGAGGAAAAAAAAAAAAAACAAAAAAAAAACCAGCGTGGCTTGCTTTTAACCTTCAGAAAGCAGGGATCTGATTTACATCAGAAAACGCCAGAGCTGGGAAAAACTTGAAGGACATGAGATTCAGGGAGAGGGAAAAAAAAAAAAAAGTAGAAACTGGATATTAATAGCTTTGGGCTGGGTCTGTAATGATTACAGAGTAGTTTCTAGAGGAAGTAATAGGAGAAGAATGCTTCCAGATTGTTCCTGGCTCTGTGTAAACTCCTGTGTCCAGTGCCCAAGGCTAACATCTAGATTTTAATGGGGATGTTCCCAAACCTTTCACACTTTGCACTGGAACAGCCTTTTCTCACCTCTTCGTGGCACGGCGGCCGTCAGGAAATGGTAAAATCACTAGAAATCCCTGGGAATTGGTTGAAAACCTGAGAGGTTGGAAACCTGAGAGGTTTCATCAAGTTTAGGGTCGATATTTCCTCATGATGCTTCTGTAAAATCAGCTCTGGGCTGGTTGAATTTGAGATAAACGTACACTGAGTTAAATGTGTGTTCCAGCACGCTTCTGATGTGAAATTTGTAGCATTCAGCATCTGTTGGTGGTGTGTTTTTTTCCCCCTTTGGATTCTGTGGTTGGTAGACGGCTGAAAAACACGACGCTCGCCCTCTGGCCACTCATTCTCTTGTTTTGGTCTGGCGAAGTACTTCACAGCCACTTCAAGTGGCGTCCTAAAGCGTTTTCTAACCAGCAGCAGAAGGAACCGGCCGGATCTGATCTGAAATTCTGGTCACTGCTGTCGCAGGCTGCAGAGCTGTAAAGAGCTGCGCGGAAACTTGAGACTTTTCTTTCTCTCACCCCGTCCTAGGGGGAAAGTCCTCAGCAGCCGACACTGCCAGGTGATACCCCATGGAGGCAATAAAGGACACATTAAGCTCTGTGCAACCGGGATTTTATTCACCTGAGTCAGCCCCGCAGGCAGGCTCAGGAGCCCATCCCTGCCCGGAGCCACTTGGGAAACTCTTTTCCCAACGCAAAGATGAAAATCTCGCTTTTTGAATGCAACGCCACGACCGTGTGGTGGTGGCCGACAGGGAAAATGTCCCCGTGGCTGCTTTGTGAAGCTGATTTTTATGTTCTGCAGGTTGGAGCCGGTTACTTCAGCTCCTTGCATTCCCTTGGGGTTAATAATGCGTCTTTTCACCCTCCCTGGGTGGCTGTGTGTAAATCCCCAAAAGTGGATTTCAGGAGGACTCCTCACTGGTGTTTGGGGCTCTTGGAGCTCCTGTTGTGATAGGGGTGGGTGCCAAAGCTCAGGCAGCGGGGCTAGCAGCTCTCCCTTCGCCTGCACCCTGTGCAGAGAACTCATTTCGGGTGGAAAGGAGCCAAACAGGCGAGCGAGGTTTCTGGAGCGCTGCTGAGGTTTGGAAACCGGGCTGAGGATGCAAGTCTGGGCACGGGTTAGCGAGTTACCATCAGCCAGGAGCGCCGGGCGTTGCTTAACAGATAGCCCTGGTTCTGCCCACTCGAGCTATTTACCTGTCCTTGCATCAGCCCCTGAATTAACCCTGTCCGAATCTCTCTGTTCCCACTTTCTGCTTGGAAGCTGATTTTCGAGGAATTCTGGTGTTAACAGGAGCTCGAGCTCCCTCGCAGTTGTGCCACTCGAGCGTGGAGCTGGGAATTGTGCATTAAGCAGCCGAGGTGGCCAAAACAAATCCCTCTGCCTGCAGTCACAGCCCCGGGCACCGCCTTTGTCCTGGTTGCTGTTTGTCCAAGCGAGGACAGGCCGGTGGCACCGGGGATTTGCATGGCAGTAAGAATCCCTGATCACAAAGACATTAATTAGGCTGTTACTTGCTTCCTCGTTAGGAGTGCTGGGGGGTTTTCCAAATGCTGAGGGCTTTTCATAACCCAAGCGCTTCTGAACTGATTGATGGTTTTTAACTTGGCTCAACTGGATTTCAAATCAACCTTCCTGAGTGTGAAATGGAAAACTAGACAGGCATAAAGATCTGGGAGGTTCTTATTCCTGACCCTAAAGAGTTCAGAAATTGTCTGTAAGCAGTGTTTTAGCATGGGCTGCCGGCGGTAACGAAGCACCGGACTTTCTGGTTCGTGGCAAGCAGTAATTAGTTTGTAAACACACATTAAGTGCAGTGACTCAGCGCCTTGAAGCACTGCAGCTTGTTGCAGGGGGAGCGAAGTGACAAGCGCTCTCGCACACCTCTGTCGTGCTGCAAGCCATCGGAAAGCTCTCCTTTTCCTCGACTGTGTGCTCCGGAGCACTTTGTGCTTGCAGTGCAGCAAGGGAAGCAATTCCTTCCCCTTCCAGTCCTTGCTGGCTCCTTGTGTGGGAGCACAGAAGAGAATTTGGCATTTCTGCCAGTAGATGGAAGCAGCGAAACAACATCTGCCGTGCCCCAAGCGTGCACTGAACAGAGGCACAGGAGGTTCAGGACGGAGAAATGCCTCCCAGCAGCGCTCCACCTGCACAAAACGAAGAAGGAGGGACGAACAAAGGAGCTCAGGGAAATGCTGAGCCAGCTTGAAGCACCACCAGGTCCTTAAACGAACAGTGAGGACGAGCCTGACCTGAAAGTCTTGGAAGCCTCGGGGCTGAAGAAGGTTGCTCCTGGTGTGCGAGCAAACTCATGCGCTCAGGTGTGGGCTGCAGGGAGAGGGAATCCACTTGTTGCCTGCGCTCAGTGGGCTTGGTGGCAAAACATCTCCTGTTCAAAGGTGTCCCAGGTCCCTGGGTGTGCTTAATAGCTGCTCTGCAAGGCGTTGGAGTCCCCGTGCTTGAAGTCAGCTCGGCGTTGGAGCGGGGGATTTGATGTCACCGGGCGTTTGACTTGCTAAAGGGTTTTTAATAAGTCCCAGAAATCTGCATCGATTTGCGTGCAGCTAATGTTTACGGTCTGCTGGGGCGTAGAAGGAAGCCCTGGTGGGTTCCTGCTCGGCGCTGCGCACCCAGGACACGGAGAATGTCGCCTCCTTTCCTTCCTACATTAAAAAAAAGGGGAAAAAAATGAGTTCCCGAAGCTGCTTCGTTGGCTCCTCTGCTTCCCAGCTCAGCATCGCTCCCTGCAAAGCCCCGAGGCTCAGCTGGATCCCCTCCGGGGAGCTCCTCTTTTCTTTGGGGCCTCCAGAAGGAGCCTGGAGTGACCAGCTGAGCTCACGTTGAGCTGCCTGGCTTCTAAATAAGTAAAAGCAGGGGAGCTGAGCCCATTTTCAGGTCTCGCTTGCCCAAAATGTGGCATTTTTTCTGCAAGTGCTTCTCCCCTCGCGAGGCAGTTCAGGTGGCAACCTGCCCCGTCGAGGGGAGCGCCCAGGGACAAAACCAGCTCTTTTTTCAGTTGCTTTGGCAGCGTGGGCGTGTACGAAAACAGTCGGATGGATGTGAAACAGCTCAGGGATCACAACCTTGGCTGGAAGCGCGGCATCGAGATTAAAATCTAACGCAGGTGGCACTTGTTCCGGGAAACTCGGCGAGAAAACAAGACTGGGAGCGGTGTGGGTGTAGGATGGGACAGAGAGGACCCTGCTGCGGTGGGAGCAGCACCCACGCCTGGTCCCTGCCTCCTGCTGTGGCCCCGGTCCCTAAGGGATCACCGGTGGCTTCACCTCGAGTACCAGCAGCGAAACGGCGTGAGAGCACACACAGCCTTTCACTGGAGCTGCCTCGATAAGAAACACAATCAGCCTTTCACTCCTTATCTCGCTGGCTTGTCTTAGGTTTAAATTAAAGCGGATCTTAATCGGGCTTTAGAGCGAAATGACTTTCCCAGCCGTGGGGTAGCGGTGAAAATAACCCGGCGTCGTACTCCTGAGGATAATGGGGAGGTGTTTGCACAAGGGTTTGATTAAATCGAGGTGGTTTTCGCGGCACGGCCAGAGGAGAACGGGCAGCAGCAGTTTCACTTAGGAAATCCAGCCTGTGTCTGGGCTGAAAAGGAGAGGGAATAAATGGCAGCGCTGGAGCTGAGCTCGGCAGCGTTGCAGCTTTGAAAACAAATCTTTGCCTTTCTTGCCGGGAAACTTTTCCCCCAAAACCATCCTGGATACAGTCAGAATTCCAACCAGACTCGAAGGGCAGACTTGAAGTGTTGAGGAAGCGATGTTGTCTGCAGCAGACGGGACTGTGTGTGTGTGAGTTTGTTGCTCGCAGAGAGACCACAGGTATGTAGGGAACACCCTGGAGATGCGAACTGCCTTCGGTAGGAGCACGGTGCTCTGCCAAACCCTGCCTGATTTTTCCCATCTTCTTTTCAGGACGTATTTGAGATGCGCTTCGCTAAGATGCCGGACGAACCAGAAGAACCTGTGATTCCAGCCTCTTCTCCCGTGGTGGTGCCACCTCCAACCAAGGTGGCTCCCCCTTCCTCTAGCGATAGCAGCAGCGATAGCTCCTCGGACAGCGACAGCTCGTCGGATGACTCCGAGGAAGAGCGAGCTCAGCGGTTAGCAGAACTCCAGGAGCAGGTACCGTGGCCGTCCCGGGGCACCCGGGTTTCTTTCTTCACCTCAACTGCCTCAGGCAGCTTGTTTTATGTAGCTCACAGCCTCGGGACTGCTGTCTGATAGCGAGTGTCAGATGTAAAGTGCTCTACGAGCTGTAAAGGGCCGGTGGAGTACGAAGGAGTGGGTGCAGTTCAGAGCTGTCCTCCCAGGGCTCTCCGCAGCTGCACAAAATAGTCCCAGCTCGCTGTCTGAGGTCAGGTGCTGCCGTAGAAATGGGCTGAACGCCTTCAGGGCTGCCTGAGCCCTCAGGAGGAGGATTTATCTGCTGTGGCCAGCTGACACTCTGCGGGGGAAGGCCGTGAGATAAAGAGCAGGCAGCTCCAGCTTGAGTCCTTCCAGTTTGTGACGTTGTTGGCACTGGGAAGTAAAAGCGTTGAGTGGAGTGCTGAGGAAGTGAGCGGCCCACTTCTGCCCTAACGGGGAGAAAAGCTGTGCCAGGCTCCATAAAAAGATTGCCTCCTTCCTGTTGCAGAGGTCAAGACACTTAAATATACAAAAATCAGGGTGCTGAAAAGCTGGAAGAAGTGACCTAGTTAGTAGTAAAAGATAAGAAAGCACAGGCGGTAGAGGAAGATGGAGAAAAGAGAGAGAGAGGTGATTAATGTGGAGAGAAGGAGGTGCTGGGCAAAAGTATCTTGATCTTTGTGTGTCTGCCTCTCAGCTTAAAGCAGTGCATGAACAGCTTGCAGCCCTGTCCCAGCCACAGCAAAACAAACCAAAGAAGAAGGAGAAAGACAAGAAGGAGAAGAAGAAGGAGAAGCACAAAAAGAAGGAAGAACTGGAAGACAGCAAGAAAAGTAAAGCCAAGGAACCGCCACCCAAGAAAGCGAAGAAAAGTAACAGCAACAGCAGTACCTCCAGGTCAGCCCTGTTCCTGTTCCATCGTGTTTTGTTGCGCTGAGGAGCATGACTCTCGTGTTTTTTTTCCTTCTGATAATTAACTTTCTTACACGCAGGATTCTTGGAAAGTAACTCCTGTGCCTTTGGTAGGGCTGGCTCGCAGCAAGGCCTCTCGCCTTCGCGCTGGTGCGATCGCGTTGAGTCGCGGGCATGAGTTCAGCAGCAGCACCCGCTCGTTGCTGCTGTGTTTCGGTGTCTGCCTGCTGGGGCTGCTTTTAGCACGTTAAGTGAGAAAACCCCGCAGAGTCGGGCCGCTGCATCTCAGCGCCCTGCGTTCTGTAGTTTCCCTGCCCCTTCCTTTTGTTGGAGCTGGAGGTTTTGAACGAAGAGGTAAGGCGCCAAGAGCCGAGTGTCTGCTGCTTGAACGGGAAGGGGATGTTGTGCCTCGGTATTGAAACCTGGGTGAAAAGGAGGAGTTTGGCATATTTAGCTGAAACGAGATGAAATTAAGGAGTTGTTGCTTCTTGTGAACATGTTTCCTTACGGATGCTGGCTTTTGCTTCTGCCTGCGTGCAGCCTCCGGGGAGATTGTGCTGCCCTAGTGCTGCTGCAGTGTCAGATTCCACACAGCAGAAGCCTTTCCTGCAGGGAAATGTGCAGCATCGGTTGGGCTTTCATCCGTCCGAGCGCAGATGTGAAGAATTAACCTGTGGAGCTGCTCATTTCTGGCTGAGTTGAGGGAACATTGGACGGGTAGCTCGGACTTGGATGCCCAAGGGGTAGCAGGCTGAGCATCCCGCATCCAGCCTCGTGGCTGGGCTGGAAAATAAGAGGATGCTGTTTAGTATTGAAAGGAGACGTGCAGAGAGCTCCCTCCTGCGCCTCGTGCCCGGTTTGTTCTCTGTTTGATGCCGCAGCAGTAGTTGTAAAATCCGAGCGAGGTGGTTGTTCCACGATGTTAGAGCCGAGCAGCTGCTTTGTGAAACGTCTCTGTGTTTTGATGTGCTCTGTAATAACATTTTATAATTATTCTTAAGTAGTAAGAAGGAGCCTGTGACGGTGAAGAACAGCAAGCCCCCTCCAGCCTACGAGTCTGAGGAGGAGGAGAAGTGTAAGCCAATGTCCTATGAGGAGAAGAGGCAGCTGAGCCTGGACATTAACAAACTCCCTGGTGAGAAACTGGGCCGAGTTGTCCATATCATCCAGTCAAGAGAACCCTCGCTTAAAAACTCCAATCCCGATGAGATTGAAATTGACTTTGAGACATTGAAACCCTCCACGTTACGGGAGCTGGAGAGATACGTGACATCGTGTTTACGGAAGAAGAGGAAACCTCAAGGTACCTGTCAGCCTCAAAGCTGTTCCCCTCGTGTTCCAGCCGGGTGACAGATTTGCAGAGAGAGATGTTGGTTTTTATGCTAAAATGCTGGTTTTTAGGCATTTTATATCCTTGCTCAGTGAAAAGAGAGGAGCTTCTACTTCTCTAGCAAAACGAGCAGTGCCACCACAGCGGGTCTGTTAAATCCTGCTGCTGGACCTGAATCCAGCTGCTCTGACACGAGGCTGCTGATCCTCGGCCTCCCTCTAATGTAAATATTTTCTTCCAAATCCTACCGATACGAAGCGTTGCAACTTGCTGCCAGTTGGGTGGAACGGCACCCGCCGTTTCAGCCCGAGGCGGGCTGTTTTTTTTACAAAAAACCACGGGTGCTCTTTCTGACGAGCAGCAGCCTCGTGGTGGGGCAGGGGAGCGGAGGCAGGTGGGGGGACCACGGAGTCCTGCAGGGCACGGGACTCGCTCTGAGCTGCCTGCTCTTGGGGCTGAGGCTCCCGACCTCGCCCCTCCTCTCTGCCAGCCTCTGGAGGCTTTTTATTCCCCTTTTCAACATCCCCGTTTATTCACGGCTGAGGAACTGATAAGCATTTTGGTTACTAGAATGAAATCTTGGGGGATTTGAAAGGAATCTCCTAGTTGCCCATGGGCAAAGGGGGGGGGGAGGGGGATCACAGCGTGCTATAAACCAGAGTGGAAAACAAACCTACCCAAACCTTGGGAGCTTGCTTCATGCTCTTGCACCCGATTAAAACATTTAGATAGTTTTATTTTGCTTTAGCAAGTTGTAAAGAGGTACAGCAGGGCCCGAGGGCTCTTCAGCTGTAGCGCCCCGTTTTTATTGGGGTTTGAGCTATTAAAATAGGCAGCTGCCTGCTTCCCACTGCCTCAGCCACCTGTCCAGCTGCCTACCTGGGCCAGGAAGGGGATGCAGCTAAAAAAAAAAGAAAAAAAAGTGAATTTTCATCAGCGAGAACCCGCCACTGCTTGGCACAGCGAGCTCGGGGTGGCCGCGAGCAGCAGAGAGGAGCCTGGGTTCGGCAGCAAGCCTGGCCTGACGCGGTGGGAGGGGAAACCCCCATCATTTTCTGCCCCTTTTAAAACCTCCAAGGGCCTGCTGCAGCCCGGCTCTTGCAAGTCAGAGGTGGGAATAAGCGCAGCAAAACCAAGGGGGTTTGCCATGCAGCGGGCAGGGAGGAGCACGCAGCAGGAGGCAGGGTTCTGGGGGGCCGCTTCTCCTTCTGACGCTCTTGTACTGTTGTCTTGTTGCAGCAGAAAAAGTGGATGTAATTGCTGGTTCCTCTAAAATGAAGGGGTTCTCGTCCTCAGAGTCTGAGAGCACCAGCGAGTCGAGCTCCTCCGACAGTGAAGATTCAGAAACAGGTTAGATGCAGCTTATTTAAAGACTCAGTCCTATACCTGTTTTTCTGTATAAATAAATATGTTTTCATTACCGGCTTGGTCTTTAATTTTTTGTCTTTGTAATCCAACCAATGTACCCAGCGGAGATGCTGCATGTTGCCCGTCTCGGGCCCTCCGTGTACAACTTGGCAGTAGCGCTGTTGTCTCTGGCAGTTCTCGAGCGCTACGAGATATTTTCATAAGCTTTCCTTTCTCAAGTTGGATGTGGGCGCAGGAGCCAAACGGCGGCATGTGCCAAGGTAGCTCTTTGTCTGGCTGATGACCTAGATTGGTATTTTTAGAAAGCCGCTCTATTGTCCTCGCGGGAGGCACGAGGCGTTCTCACCAGGAACGACTTGTGCAACAGAGCAGTGCGCTGGAGAAAGGCTTGGGAGACGTGCGTTATTGGTGTAGAAGAGCCTTTTTTTACGGCGTCGGGCAGGTCTGTGTAGAAAAAGTAGGGTAAAAACTTCCAGGGCAGCGTCTGCTCTGCGTAGCTCTGTGCTTCTGCCTTGGTACGACCTCAGCCTTTTGTGGTTTGGGCTTGGACGAGGCTGCCCTCGCCCTCTTGTGAAGCGTTGCTCTTTCCTCTAACATCTCTTGCTGGCGTTCCCTGCTTGCTTTTACGTCAGCAAAGCCGTGCGGTCGACTAAAGCTCTTTCCCCCTCTAGCTGCTAACCCAGCTTGGCCTCCAGAGGTGTCCCCGGGCTCTTCCCAGCACGCAGGTCAGCAGAAAGGCTTCTGCACGGCCGGGAGGTGCACGAGGCAGGAGATACCCTGCCTCCTCTTTCAGAGCAGGGCTGGCTCCGTGGCACAAACGGCACCAGAACCGAGCAGAAATCCGCTCGCCATCCTGCCAGCCTCCAGCCTCGTGTCCTTTTGGTAGGAGGAGAAAAGAAATGCACGGGCTGGAGGCTCGCGGATCTGCAGCTCTGAAACCAGCAGGGCCTGAGAGCTGTCAGAAGGCTCCTCTCCCTCTTCCTTTCTCCTCCAAAAACGCAGCAGCTGGGATTGATTGGACTTGCGTTGGAGCCAAGCTGGCATCAGTTCTCGTAAATGCTTCAGTTTTTAAGGATGTGCGCGTCTGGGATCGTGCTGGAGTGTGCTATCTTTTAACATGACATATGGGGGTTGCATGCTTTTGCCTACTTCCACGTATTTTTAGTAGGATCTGCGTGGTTTTTTTTTGTTTTTTTTTTGAGGAACTTGCAAGGTTTTGTTGCATTGGACTAACTCGTAGATGGCGCTCAGAAGGTTAAATCTGTCGGTGACGAATTCCAAGAGGGGAAGGGTGACCCGTGCTCCTTGGCGAAGCAGTGAAACAAACCGGCCGTGTTTGTGCTCGTAGAAAACGCTCGGGCCACTCATTTCCATTAATTTCCTCCTGCCTGCAGCCCTGTGTGGCTTTGCCAGGGGCTCGGAGCCCCCCTGGCCGTGTTGGGCACCGCGCGTGTTCCCGAGGGCCGTGGGGCTAAGCTTGTCTGCAGTCCCAGGTGGGACAAGAGCTCTGGAAGGGCCGTGTTTCGCTGCGAGCAGGCACTGGAGGGGACAGGCAGAGCTCTAAACGAAGTGATTTTAATAATTCTTAGGGTACAGAGGGCTCGTGATGGAATAGACCGAAGCAGAAGCGAGCGCTTTTCTCCCGGAGGTGGCATCTCCACGCGTCCCTCCCAAGGGCGCCGCTCGCCGTCTCGGGTCCTAGAGCTGCAGCGTGGTTGGGGTTAGGAGGGGATCTTAAAAACCATCGGGTTCCAGCCCCCCACCCTGGGCAGGGCCACCTCCCACTAGACCCAAAGTTTCATCAGGGGCCGTTAAGTGGCCGACCCCACCCGAACCCGGGGTGCCGGTCCCGTTTCCAAACGAAACGTGGAACCAAAAAATCGCCCGTGGAGACAAATCTGACGAGGGCGACGTGGTGCTGGTTGGAAATTCTTTACCAAAACGGTGCCCAGCCCTCCCCGCTGAAGGAATTAGGTGGAGATAATTGGGAGCTGCGCTTGTGTAACAGCATCAAAGCCTTCCGCAGCCCCAAGTCCGCTCCAGCTGACAAAACCGGCCTCTGATGAAACTGGAAATGCTCTTTTTTCTCCCAAACCGTGCCTGGTGACGGGGCCATAGATGCAGAGAGGGAGAAAGCAGTTTGCAGGTAGAAGCCCAAACCTTTGGATTTAGAAGAGAACCGCATCAGTGATGCGATGTGGCAAACAGAAGATGATTAAACTCCTTTTTTTTTAGTAATTTACAGCCAACGGGGCTTTGCTTTTCCTAAAAAAGCCAAGCCTCCCCTCCCGATCCAACACCACGAGCTGCCAAAAGCCCTCGCTGGCAGCGTGGCCGGGTGCCTGCAGAGCCGCTTCGTCCCCTCTAATTATTGGGGCCCTGTTTAATTGCTGGGGGGGGGGGCTGCACGCTTCCGATGTCGTGCATAACCACGCTTTTGGTGACATCGCAGCCCTGTCCTCGTCCCCAGTCCCTCTGGACCTCGGAGCAGGATGAGGCCGTTCCTTTTTGCTGTTAAATATTCCTGTATTTACCCGCCTCCCCTTTTGGAAACTGGGGAGGTGGAGAATTGGGTTTGCCACTTCGTTTGCTCTCTGATTTGAGTTAGGATCAGGCATCTCACGAGCTTTTCTGTGTCTTTTTCTTTTTCTCTGGCCACTTGGTTTGGCTGCTGAGCTGTTTTCTGGTGGGATCCCGCCCTGGGTTTTGCGCAGCAGGCGTTGGGGATGTTCAAACCTGACACATGCTGATGCACGACTTCTGCTTTACCTCGGTTTGCTCTTGCTTTGAGAAAAAAGCCGGGCAGGCCGTGCTCACGGGTGCAAGCAAAACTAGATGCCATCAAGCCGTCAACGAGAATTAACTGCAATTAACTGCGAACGCTGTCGAGTTGCTTTGAAGCTACGCGCAGCTTTGGGCAGCGCTCTCCCACGAGCTGCCTCTTGCTTTTTGCAGCCCAGAGCTCGTAAGACGTGGGTCCTTTGTTCGTGGCTCCTTTTTTCCATGGATCCTTTTTTTTTTCCTGGATCCTTTTCCTCCTGCTCGCTTACGAGCGATGTCTCCAGCCCTCGGCTGAGTTGCCAGCGGAGCGTGTTGTGTTTATTTAAGTCGGGAGCGTTGCTCTCCTCCTCTAAACCCGCAGGTACGGCGATACTCTGAAAGCAGGAGGCTTCAAAGGGGGGGGGGAAAGCAAAATAAATACAGGCTTTGTCGTGTAGGAGACGAGAGCGAGCAGCCTTTGCCTTAAGCCCTGCGAAACCAGCGGTGCAGAATGAGAGGGTTATTCCAGTCTGACTCGTCGTAATTAACGCCCAGGTGCATGCAAACGACCCCGAGCTTTTGAGGAAAGCAGCCTTGGCTTTTACACCTCTCGGGTAGCAGGAACGGCCTCTCGGGTTTCGTGTTTGTGGATTTTGTTGTTGTTTTTTTTTTTTTTTCCCCCAAATCTCCCTGTTTTAGCGAGTTTTGAACGAGATCCAAGCGTGTAGGTGCGTGAAGGCTTCACTTAAGGCGCAGGTGCAATGGCAGCGGTGTTAAACCCGGGGCTGGTGCAGGCAGTTTGTTAGTAAGGAATCAAAAACCGGGCTGCGAAATGGGAGAAAAGCCGTTTTTGGGGCTTTCTGCAAGCCCGTGCTTGGAGCTGTTTCTGCCTTTGGGAAGAGAGGAGCTGACGTTAGGCGGCGCGACGAGGCGGCGCGGCACCTCACTGCTGCCGGTGGCTCGGGTTTTGTCGTCGCGAAGCCGGTCCTGGTGTCCTCCCTGATGCTCTCCTGCTTGCTCAGGGCAACTTTTATTGACTCGAGCGAGTTTTTATTTAACCCTGGACCCATTCTGTGGCCTTGAGAGATGGCTGGTGCTGCCACGGCCGAACAGTTGGTTGTTCGAAGCGGGTTTTTAGCATTTGCTCCTTTCTGCCCCCTTTCCTGGGCTGTTTCTTGGGAGATCCAGCTGGGTGCCACTCATTTGGGCACCACGAGCCCTTCCCATGCTTCTGTCGCGCTGGTTTTGCCTGGATGGCAGAGGGCAGAGAGCTTTGGGTACGTTTCAGCCTCGTTTGCTGATCCCGCAGCTCCTGCTCTCCCCCAGAACCCCAAATCCCCCTGCTTTTCCCATAGAAGATTCCTGCCTTTTTTAGGAGCTCGCGGGCTTTGCTGCGGCTGGGAGGCTGGAAGGGGGAAACCCAGGCTCAGGTTTTCACCTCTGGTGCTAAAAAACCACCCAGACCCGACGCCAGGACCCCTCGGCGGGGCCACAACCGGCCCCGCGGTCCCAAAACCTCTTTGAGTCAGCTTTTCTATCCAGGAGCAGCTCTTTCGATAAGCGATAGCCTGTTCCCAAGTTGTTTCTCGTGCCGTTTTCCTTAAATTCGGGTCTCTTTTAGCCGTTTGTTAAAATGCTCTCCCCGGCCGAGCCGTTTGTTCTGCCGCGTGTTATTTCCCTGCGAGGCGCAGGGGGGGGTGGGATCGTGCTCTTTTATTGGAATGTATAACTGCATGTTTCTTCAGCAAACTTGTAACTCTAGCTCTCTCGAATTGCACCGGTGTGAACTGTTTGAAAGTTGGAATGGATTTGACCAAGAATGGACTGTTTTCGTACCGTTTTTATTCAGATTTCTTCCAGTTAGTGTTTTATCTGCTGCAAAGAATGACTTTATACAAATCTGTTTATTTTTATATCTTGTCTGCATGCTTTTGGATTATAACAGCCATGTAACCACAACCTCCTTCCAAAAAGAAAAGAAAAAAAAAATTGTATAGTTTTTTTTTTTTTTGTTCGTTTCGTTCTGTTTTTAAATAATAAAATCAATAAAGTGTTTGGCTTGCTCCAGAAAAAACGCACCTTTTTGTATAATCCTGGAATCGTAGTTTTTAACTATTTTACGTGGAGGTGGAAGCCTTGCCGCTAGGGTAGCGCACGTTAGGGATTTGCTCTTCGGGACAGACGTGGGTGGGAGCAGGAGCCGAGAATTTAGGGCAGAAACCCTAAAGAGGGGAAGGTGCCGGAGAGCCTCCGGGGAAGGCGTGCGCCCGCGGGAGCCGCTTGGGTGCTGAGCAGCTCAGCCCCATCCTCCTGCTCTGCCAAACGTGCTGAGATGACATCATGGAAACTGCATTCCTGGTTTTTTTCGGTGATTTCACCCACGCACACAAAGCAGAGTGGCAGGCCTGCCGCTGTTCTTTTTCCTTCAAGCTCCCAGCTGCTTGGACAGGGCTCGTTTTGGGCACAAAACCCTTTTTTTTTTTTTTTCCCCTTGGGGAGGCCCCTGCAGCCTCGCTGCCGGTTGCCCACCGGTTGCCATTGCACCAAGCCAGTGGAGGATGCTCAGCTGCCCATCCTCAGCCAGGGCTCGGATCTTTTGGCACCTCTGCAGTCGGCCGTCGTGCCGGAGAACGCTTCCATCGCATCGCGGCGAGCTCGCGACGCCGAGCGGGACCGGCGCTGCCTCCCAGCCCAGAACCAAGCATACACCGGGAACGCCGTGCGCCCTGCCTGCACCCAACCTCCCCGCCGAGCAGCCTCTGCGCATCCAGGACGGTGGGGAAATCCCTGAGCATCTCCCCAAAGAAGCGATGAGAAAAGGCGCCGGCTTCTCAGCGCTGGATCCCCGTCCGTTCTCACCACGTTCGCTCGCTCTGAGCCCGCCGCTGGCCCTCGGGGTTTTCCCTTTCCTCGTCTTTCGGCCTCGAAGCCGTGTGGGTTGGTGTCTGCAACCCGAATGAGAGAGAAGCGCTCTGCCACGATGCTCGCGTAGCTTTTTTCAGCCCCAGCCCATCTCCTTCGAGGACACGTCTTAGTTCCGTGCCACCCAACGCTTTTCTCTTCTCTTCCCCGATACCCGCAGTCTGCAGTGCACCTTCCTCCAAGTTTCAAGTCCTTTCCCTTCCCGTGAGTGCTTTTACCCCAGATAAGGCAGAAGCAGGGCTCCTTGCAACCCCCCCATATCACAGCTCGCCGTGGGGCTGGGAGGCTTTTGGCCACACAGCCCCATGGCCGCGTAGCCCTAGGTAAGTGGAGCATCCACAGAAGTCACCCATTTCTCAGCCCGTCTTGCTTTTCCCCGCATCCACAGCCACTTTTCCCTTTGACCAGCTTCCACCCACGAATTCATCCCTGTATTTTTTGCCCTGGGAGGGCGAAATCTCCCAGAGCCGGGCTGCAGGAGCTGGAAACGGCCGCCACGCGCTCCCTTCCACTGGATCTGCAAGCGTGGAGATTTCCAAAGGGGCTCTGCCACCTTCGTGCACCCACATCAAACAATTCTTGCCTTCCAAAGGACTCTTTGCGGGCACGTTGTCTGCAGCAGGGGCACTTTTGCTGTGGTCGGTGCCCTGAGCTGAGATTCTCCTTTTCTTCCCAAATTGATATTTCTTTTTTGCTTCAGCCTCGTCATCTGCAAAATCAGAGTACGTTCCCTTTGCTTTTTGGGTGTTCAGTGATGCCCAGATCTTTGTGCCCGCATCAAAACATCTTCCACTATGCCTCGACCCAGGAGAGGAAGAGGAGGCGAGCCTAAAAAAATCAGCCAAAAAAACGGGCAAGGCTGATTTTGCCAGGGTTGTCTCAAGCCACCTTTGGAAACGGCGCTGGGGTCGAAATTCCCTCCCGTGCCAAGCGCGGCTGAAATAACGCCACATAAGGCCAAAGGAGTCGAGCGCTGTCGGGCTGGAATTTGCCGCCGAGGAATTTTTGGCTGGATAACCCGATATCGGACAAATGTATTTCTGTTGCTTTGCCGTTTCTTGGCGTGGACTTGCAGAGGAAATCCTGGGAAAGGGTGGTTGTGTACACGAACTTAGGCCAGTTGTTGCGATGATCGTGCTTTAAAAATATCTCCGGCTCTCCGTGCAGCACAGGGAGGAGGCGTGAGAGATCACCCTTTGTCCGCTCACACAGACCCAAATCCTCCGGGTTAGGAGGCAGGGTTGCTGTTTGCCTAGCTCCATTTCTTTCTCTCTTTTTTATTTTTTTCTATCTCCTTGTGGTTCCAGCATCTCTCTCCTTATCTCTGCCTCTGAGCGAGGCGGCATTCTTGGAATAGCTGAGTCTGGTCAAGCACGGCTCCGTTGCTCTCGTGCGCTGCTTTGCCAAAACCCGTGCGGCAGAGATGCTGCTGGAGGGAGGCTCCCATCACGTTGCGTTCGTGTGTGGGTCCTGCAGCACGATGCTGAAAACCCCGATCCTCCCCGGTCCCAAGTGGGGAGCTCAGGAAAAGCCAGCTCAGGGGATTAAGTGGGTTTAAGTGGGTCATAGCAAACCACTGCCGCGGGTTGGCCGCTCTGTTTCTTTCACCGTGGATGCGCGGAGCAGCACAGTCCGGGTACTAACATTTGCCCTGTCCCCTCTTCTCTTTGCAGAAATGGCACCAAAATTGAAGAAGAAAGGGCATTCTGGGCGAGAGCAAAAAAAGGTAGGACCCGGAGCATCCTCCCCCTCCCACTGGGCTGGGATCGAGCCCCCGGGGAGCTGTGGGGCCGCGGGGTGTCCTGCCAAGCTGGCTCAAACACTCCAGCCCTCCAGCACGAGAGGGTTTTGCTTTGCTTGGAAGCCGTCCCGCGGCCAGCCGAGTCGCGGCCGTGGGGTCCAATCCAGCAAGGCGTTTTTTGGGTAACGAGCGTTTGTTTCGTAGCATCACCATCACCACCATCCACCGGTGCAGCAGCAGCAGCAGCAGCCGCCGCAGCAGCCCCCGCCGCCGCCGCAGCAGCAGCCCCCGCCGCCGCCCCCGCCGCAGCCGCTGCCGCAGCAGCAGCTACAGCCGCAGCAGCCGCCGCCGCCACCGCCCGTCCCTCCGCAAGCGCCGCCACCGATGAAGTCCTCCCCCCCACCTTTCGTACCCGCGCAAGTCCCCGTCATGGAGCACCCACTCCCAGGGAACATGTTCGACACTATGCCACATTTCACTCAACCCATCATGCATCTTCCCCAGCCGGAGATGCCGCCCCATCTTCCCCAGCCACCTGAGCACAGCACTCCTCCCCACCTGAACCAACACGCGGTGGTCTCTCCTCCAGGTGAGCATGGTGTGGGTGCTAGGTACACTACATTGGGTTCTAGGTACCCTGCGTTGAGTGCTTGGTACCCTGCATTGGGTGCTAGGTACCCTACATTGAGTGCTACGTACCCCGCGTTGAGTGCTTGGTACCCCGTGTTGGGTGCTAGGTACCCCATGTTGGGTGCTAGGTACCCCATGTTGGGTGCTAGGTATCCTACGTTGGGTGCTAGGTACCCTACACTGGGTGCTAGGTACTCTGCGTTTGGTGCTAGATACCCCGTGTTGGGTGCTAGCTATCCTGTGTTGGGTGCTAGGTACCCCGTGTTGGGTGCTAGGTACCCTGCGTTGAGTGCCAGGTATCCTACGTTGGGTGCTAGGTATCCTATGTTAGGTGCTAGGTACCCTACGCTGGGTGCTAGGTACCCCGCGTTAGGTGCTAGGTACCCCATGTTGGGTGCTAGGTACCTCATGTTGGGTGCCAGCCACCTTGCACTGGGTGCTGGGCAGCTTTTGTTGGGTGTTGGGCACCCTTTGTTTGGTGGCGGACACTCTGCATTGGGTGCTGGACACCCTGTGTTGGTGTTGGGTACCTTGCACTGGGTGCCGGACACCCCGTGTTGGGTGCTGGTCACCTTGTTGGGTGTTGGCCAACTTGTATTGAGGGCTGGACACCTTACACTGAGTGCTAGACACCCCGTATCGGGTGCTAGACACCCCGTGTTGGGTGCTGGCACCTTGTACTGGGTGCTGGGTACCTTGTTGGGTGCCGGACACCCCTCGTTGGGTGCTGGACACCCCGTATTGAGTGCTAAACACCCCGTGTTGGGTGCTGGCACCTTGTACTGGGTTCCAGGTACCTTGTTGGGTGCCGGACACCCCTCGTTGGGTGCTGGACACCCTGTGTTGGGTGCTGGCACCTTGTACTGGGTGCCAGGTACCTTGTTAGGTGCTGGACACCCTGTGTTGGGTGCTGGACACCCCGTGTTGGGTGCTGGACACCCCTCGTTGGGTGCTGGACACCCCGTGTTGGGTGCTGGCACCTTGTACTGGGTGCCAGGTACCTTGTTAGGTGCTGGACACCCCATGTTGGGTGCTGGACACCCCTCGTTGGGTGCTGGACACCCCGTGTTGGGTGCTGGACACCCCTCGTTGGGTGCTGGACACCCCGTGTTGGGTGCTTGCACCTTGTACTGGGTGCCAGGTACCTTGTTGGGTGCTGGACACCCTGTGTTGGGTGCTGGCACCTTTTACTGGGTGCTGGGTACCTCGTTGGGTGCTGGACACCCCATGTTGGGTGCCAGATACCCCGCGTTGGGTTCCAGACACCCCGTGTTAAATGCTGAACACCCCATGTTGGGTGCTGGACACCCTGTGTTGGGTGCTTGCACCTTGTACTGGGTGCCGGGTACCTTGTTGGGTGCTGGACACCCCATGTTGGGTGCCGGGTACCTCGTTGGGTGCTGGACACCCCATGTTGGGTGCTGGGTACCTCGTTGGGTGCTGGACACCCCGTGTTGGGTGCCAGACACCCCACGCTGGCCACTAGAGCCACGAACCTGGGGCGGGAGGAAGAGGAGGGAGCGAGGAAGCGGCCTTGGCTCTCTCCCGGAGGGCGGGCGGGGAGGAGGCCGCTCGCGTCCGTGCAGGCGGTGCCACCGTCTCGTCCCCTCTCTCCCCAGCTTTGCACAACGCTCTGCCTCAGCAGCCCTCGAGACCCAGCAACCGCGCCGCCGCGCTGCCCCCGAAGCCTTCGCGCCCGCCGGCCGTCTCGCCAGCCATCAGCCAGCAGCCTCTGCTCCCGCAGCCGCCTCTGCCCCAGCCTCCCCAGGTCCTGCTGGAGGACGAGGAGCCGCCCCCGCCTCACCACAGCCTGCCTCTGAGCACCAGCCAGATGCAGCTCTACCTTCAACAGCTGCAGAAAGTGCAGCCGCAGACTCCTCTTCTCCCTTCAGTGAAGGTCCAGTCGCAGCCCCAGCCTCCCCTGCAGCCTCCGGCGCACCCCGCGGTGCAGCAGCTGCAGCACCAGCCCCAGCAGAGGCCCATGCACATGCAGCCCATGTCCTTCCCTTCCCACATCCCCCAACCGCAGCCGCCTCCGCAGCAGCATCCGCCCCCGCAGCCGCCGCCGCCGCCGCCGCCGCAGCCGCCGCAGCCGGCGAAACCTCAGCAAGTCATCCAGCACCACCCCTCGCCGCGGCACCACAAGCCCGACCCCTACTCGACCGGTGAGCGGGACTCGTGGCCGCCCGTGGAGAGAGCCTCGAACCCCGCCGGGGTCGCGTTTGGCGACGCCGGGCTGTGGGGTGGTGGCCAGCGCCCCATGTCCTCCGAGCCCGAGCAGCGCCCGGTGGTCCAAGACGGCGCTGGGCTCGGGGGGGAGTTGCCACGGGCCTGACAAACCCCTCGCCGAGGCAGGATCCCGGATTTGGGGTCTTGGCTGTGCCGTTGCCAAAGGGGCCAAGTGCTGGATGCGCTCGGCACTGTCCCATAGCACGCGGGCGTCGGCTGCTCTGTGGTTGTAGAGATTTTAGGGTCGTGCATCCTCTTCGGGCACCGTTTTAAGGTTGCTCCCAGGGAGGAGCGGAGGCTTTGCCTCGCCAGCGGGGCCTCCGGGAGCGCAGCTGCTGAGCTGCCAAGGCGAGGAGGGGGAAGGATTTGGGGGAAAGCCGAAGATGAGCCGCGGCGTTGCCGGCGATCAGTGCTTGGCCACACGCCGCTGGGCGTTCCACGGCCCCCCCGGCCCCGTCACTGATCCCTTTCCCAGCTCAGTCCCCACGGGCCGCGTGCTGGGAGGTGCAGTGTGGCCTTTCCCAGCACGGAAAGCACTCGGCTGAGCGCTGGTGGGAGCGAGCGAGCTCCTTTGGCCACATCCCACCTCGGAGACCGCGCTAAGCCCGAGGTCTCCATCCCGTTCTTCCCAAAAAAAAGAAAATCGGCTCCTCCCTGCTCCCTCTCAAAGCGTCCTGCGGGGGTTGTCTGTGTTGTAACGGAGGACAGGGACCGTGTGTGCGACCTGGCATCATCCATGTGGGGTGATGCATCCCACGCGTGGCCAGCACCCAGTTTTGGGGCACCCTGGGGACACGGCCAGGGGATGTGGAGCGGCTCCGGCTCTCCGGGCTCGCTTTCGTGGCATCGAGCTGCTCGTCGCTCCGTTTTTGGGGACCGGGGAGCTGCGGTTCCCTCTGTTTTGGGCACAGTTTGGTGGCCACGCTGCGTGTCGTGCCGTAGCCTTTCCCCCACACACCCTCTGGCTCAAAACGCCCCCCGGCACAGGCCCACGCTCCTGCTAAAGACCCCAAAAAGCCACCCACGAGGGCTCAGCGGGGCCGAGGTTTTCCCCCGGCCTCCCGCAGCCTTGCATGGAGGCAGAACGAGGGGGAAGCGTTGCAGCCTTGCGCAAGGCTCCGCTCTCCCCAGCGGAGGCTGGACGAGGCTTGGAGCTGGCGGAGCCTCCGCAAAGCCTCCAGCGAGCAGCCTCGGTGGCGGCGGCTCCTTCTTTTCACTGAGCTGTTGCCAAAAAGGCAAGCTTTTACACGAAACGAGAGGCGGAGCCGCCCGGTGCAGGTTCCCCAAAGCTTTCAGAAGCGTTTCCCAGGGTCGTATCCCAAAGGGAGCGCTCGCCTCCTGCTCCCTTCACCGGGGACTGGGGCACCCAAGGGCGCTGCCCTCCACAAAAGCGCCCTCTCGACACCCACTTTCCGCATCGGCGCCGTCTGATTTCGGGCTCGCCCACCCTTCCTCCTGGAGGTGGCAGGTGCCTCGGCCTTGCCCCTCCGCCGCCGGGCGCGGGGGTGGGGGGCAGGAAAAAGCATCCGTGCGGTTTCTCAGCGCCGCTTCTGCCGGCGGGTGACACCCCGGTGTCTTCGGGGTGGCTCGTGGTCCCCCCGTGGTGGCCCACGGACGCGTCGGGGTCGCCGGTCACGGGTCGCGGCGCGCTCGGGGGGGTGATGTTTGGCGAAAGGAGCGTTGCTGCCGCCTAACCGAGTGGTGCTGAACTGTTCCAGGTCACTTGAGGGAAGCCCCTTCCCCTCTCATGATGCATTCCCCACAGATGCCGCCGTTCCAGGGCTTGGTCCACCAGTCGCCACCTCAGCAAAATATCCAGCCAAAAAAACAGGTAAAGGGAAGGCAGAGCCCGCACCTGGGGGGCGCAGCCGGGAGACGTCGCCTTTTCTCCCCCCCCTCCAAGGGCGGATTGCTGGAGAGAGGAGGTTTGCTTCCCCGGGGGACGGGCAGGGGGCTGGCGAAGGGGTAGGGGCAGGGGGTCGGTGCCTGACCCTTGTGATCTGCTAACGTGGCAGGAGATGAGAGCCGCCTCCGTCGTGCAGTCGCAGCCGATGGTGGTGAAGGAGGAGAAGATGCATTCGCCGGTCATCCGAAACGAAACCTTCAGCCCCCCGCTGCGGCAGGACCCTCCCAAACACCCGGAGAGCATCAAGCCCCCCGCGCACATCCCGCAAAGTGAGTCCGGGCGTCCCGGCGGGTCGGCAGGCGAGGTCCCTGGGAAATCCTCCACGGGTTGGCCCCTGGGACCCGCGGCGCGGCCGCTCACGGTGACGCTCGGCGTTGCAGGAACGGAGATGAAGCCCATGGAGGGCGGGCGGCCCGTCATTAGACCCCCCGAGCAGAACGCGCCGCCGCCGGGAGTGCAGGACAAGGACAGACAGAAGCAGGAACCAAAAACGCCCGTTGCCCCTAAAAAGGTACGGCTGAGCTCAGCATGCTTTTGGGGGGGGGGGAGGGTACATTCCTTTGCCTCGATTTTGGAAAATCCGCCCCAAAATGAAGCGGAGGGAGGCTGAGTGGGGGCGTTGCAGCGGGAAGCCACCAGTCAGAGGGAGCTGGTCCCGCTTCTGGCAGGGTGCTGGGTCCTTCCTCTCACCCTTGGGGTAGCTGAAGGCTGCGTGTGGCCCCCACTCCAGCGCCCCCAGTCCTCCAGCCTTGAGCCCGGACTGGTTTCTACTGGGGATTTACTGGTTTCAGCCACCACAGGGGGTTTGCTGCGTGCAGCGCGTGTTGAGCGCGGTGCGTGCGGCCGCCAGCTCATCCTGGTGCTGAGCCTCGTCCCCCCTAACGTCTCCTCCCCTCCCCAGGACCTGAAAATCAAGAACATGGGCTCGTGGGCGAGCTTGGTTCAGAAACACCCCACCACCCCGTCCTCCACGGCCAAGTCCTCCAGCGACAGCTTCGAGCAGTTCAAGAGGGCAGCGCGGGAGAAGGAGGAGCGGGAGAAGGCGCTGAAAGCTCAGGCAGAACAGGTGGAAAGGGAGAAGGAGCGGCTGCGGCGGGAGCAGGAGCGGATGAGGTGAGGGCGGCTCTGCCCATGCCCTGTCGGCATTTTTGGGGCCGAGGGGTTCCTCGAGGCTGGCACGGCGTCGTACGCACGCCTGGCTGCCGGATTCAGATTGGGGTTGGGGGGAGAGAGGATGTATTCCACACAGCCCCCCCACACCCAGACAGCAAAAGGGGGGTGCTCCGGGCACGGCGTGGGGTCTCACGGGTGCCGCTGGCGGCGTTGCAGGAGCCGCGACGACGAGGACGCCATGGAGCAGGCTCGCAGGGTGCACGAGGAGGTGCGGCGGCGCCAGGAGCAGCAGCAGCAGCAGCAGCAGCAACAACAGCAGCAGCAGCAGCAACAGCAGCAGCAGCAACAGCAGCAGCAGCAGCAGCAGGTGCCACCGGCCACAGCCTCCGCGCCCCAAGGCCAGAGCTCGCAGCCGCAGTCCTCGCAGTCCATGCTGGATCAGCAGAGGGAGATGGCCCGGAAGCGGGAGCAGGAGCGGAGGCGCAGGGAGGCGGTGAGTGCGGCCGCAGGGACGTGGAGACCCCTCCCCGGTGTCACCTTGATGCCCTTGGTGCAGCCTTGATGTCCCCAGTGCCACACTGACACCCCTGGTGCCACTTTGATGTCCCCAGTGCCACCTTGACACCCCCTAGTACCACCTTGGTGCCTCCAAATGCCACCTCGATGCTTTTTGGTGCCAGCTTGACTCTCTTGGTGCCACTTTGATGCCCCTGGTGCCACCTTGAAACTCTTGGTGCCACCTTGATGCCCCTCATGCCACCTTGATTCCCCTACTGCCACCTTGATGTCCTTGGTGCCACCTTGATGCCCCAAGTGCTACCTTAACGTCCTTGGTGCCACTTTGACGTCCCCAATGCCACCTTGACTCTCTTGGTGCAACCTTGATGTCCCTGGTGCCACTTAGATGCCCCCAATGCCACCTTGATGCCCCCAATGCCACCCCAATGCCCCTAATGCCACCTTGACTCCCTTGGTGCCACCTTGATGTCCCTGGTGCCACTTAGATGCCCCCAGTGCCACCCTGATGCCCCTAATGCCACCATGATGTCCTTGATGCCCCCAGTGCCACCCTGATGCCCCTAATGCCACCTTGACTCCCTTGGTGACACCTTGATGCCCCCAATGCCACCTTGATGCCCCCAATGCCACCATGATGCCCCTAATGCCACCTTGATTGTCTTGGTGCTATCTTGATGCCCCCAGTGCCACCTTGATGCCCCCAGTGCCACCCCAATGCCCCTAATGCCACCTTGACTCCCTTGGTGCCACCTTGATGTCCCTGGTGCCACTTAGATGCCCCCTGTGCCACCTTGCTGCCCCCAATGCCACCATGACGTCCTTGGCGCCACCTTGACGCCCCCTTCCTCCTCTCCCCGCAGATGGCAGCTACTATCGACATGAATTTCCAGAGCGACTTGTTGGCAATATTCGAAGAGAACCTTTTCTAATAGCGCCTCGTTTTTCCTCCTCCTGACTCTTTCGAAACACCAACCACCCCCACCCCCCCTGGCAAAAAAAAAAAAAACAAAACAACAAACCAACAACAACAAAAAACCTTTGAACTCTCCATAGTGTTACCGGCGGCTGGGAGGGGAGCGCGCGCGCGCCCGCGGCCCCCTGCATGCTCGCCCGTCGCGGCTCTTTCAACGCGGCCTCCGGAGGATCAGCAGGGTCTGCCTTACAGCCCGCCATCCGCCCCCCCCCTCCCCGAAAAACCGACGAAGACCACCGTGCCCCCCCCCCCCTCCTGCGCGAAGCCTGTTGTGGGGGGGGGGGCCACCCCGGGGCATCGCCGCCGGCACCGGGCGCGTGCGCCCCCCGTCGTCGCTCGACATCCTCTATGCCAAACGTATTCGCCGTATATCCCAGGACTTCATCTTCGTCACCCCTTTTTCTAGACGCCAGGGTCCTCCTCGACTTGCCGAACGTCCATGAGCGAGCAGTGCCGGGGTTGAGGGGGTACAGGGGGGGGGGGGTTTCTCTCTCTCTCTCTTTCTCCCCCCTCCTCCTTCGTGAGCCGGCGCTCCCGGTGCCGCCGTCCTCCCCCTCCGCGCCCGCTCGCGAAAAAAGGGAACCGCGGCGAGCGCGCGCGTGCGGCGCTCCGGGAACCGGAGCTAGACTACCAACCAAAGTCAGATTCTTTCAGTCTTTTCGTTCGTTTATTTCCCCTCCTAAACCCCCCCCCCCCCCCCACTCTGCCACCACCACCGCCGCCACCCCCTTTTTAATTTTTCCTTCCTCCAGAAAATTCGGCACTGCTCCAACTCTTCACCGGGTGTCATTCGTCCCTCTGCATCGCGGGGTGGAGCGGGGAAAAAAAACAAAAACAAAAACAAAAAAAAACAGCGGCAGCGGGGGGACGTCACCACCCTGCCACTAGTGTTTGTGGCTGTATTGTATAGTGAATATAGTTGGCATATATTTGTTTGAGGTTTTTTGGTGAGCCCCACCAAATTCGGTGTAAAGAACACACTGCTTCTATTTTGCTCAGTTTCAAACTTTTAGTCTATATTTTTAACTGTCAGAACCAGAAAGCCGCGGTTTTTTGGTTTTTTGGTTTGTTATTATTATTATTATTTTTTTTTTTAAAAGCGTCATTCAAAAGAAAAAAAAAAAAAAAAGATGTTTAAAACGAACAAAAAAATAAAAAAACGCGTTGGAAAAAAAAGAAGAAAAAGGAAAAAGTTGAGGAAAAAAAAAAAAAAAAAAGGTTTTTATACCGGCTGCCACCGCGGGCACTGGGGGCTTCCCCCCCCCTCCGCGGGCGGCGGCGCGCGGTCTTCGATTTAATTTTATTCTTCGAACTGTTCGACGTTATGTGCCATAAATACCCACTATACAGTACAATCCTGGCGCGTCAGTATTGGGCGAGCTCTGGAGTAACTCGATGGTTTTATTTCCTACAGTGAATATGCATCTGGTCTGTACCGATCATGGAATAAACGCATCTCTTTTTTTTTTTTAAAAACGCCCCCGCGCCCGTCCGTCCATCCGTCCCTGTGTCCACCCCCCCCCCCCCCAAGGGACCCCTTCCCAGGAGCCTCCCGAGATCGTTTTGGGGTGAATTTTCCTGCTTTCAGGGTGAATTTTCCTGCTTTCGGGGTGAATTTTCCATAGTTGGGGGTGAATTTCTCTGGGTTTGGGGTGGATTTCCCCAATTTGGGGCTGAATTTCCCTGGTCTGGGGGTAAATTTATCCATTTTCAGGTGAATTTACCCAATTTAGGGGTGAATTTACCCAGTTTCTGCATTAATTTACCCAGTTACGGAGGAATTTGCCTGGTTCTAGGGTGAATTTCCCTGGCTTGGGGGTGAGTTTTCCATGGTTAGGGGTGAATTTCCCTGGTTTAGGGGTAAAATTACCCATTTTCAGGTGAATTTACTCAGTTTAGGGGTGAATTTACCCAGTTTGTGCATTAATTTACCCAGTTTAGGGATGGATTTGCCTAGTTCTAGGGTGAATTTCCCTGGCTTGGGGGTGAATTTTCCATGGTTGGGCATGAATTTCCCTGGTTTAGGGGTAAATTTACTCATTTTCAGGTGATTTTACCCAGTTTGTGCTTTAATTTACCCAGTTTAGGGATGAATTTGCCTGGTTCTAGGGTGAATTTCCCTGGCTTGGGGGTGAATTTTCCATGGTTGGGCATGAATTTCCCTGGTTTAGGGGTAAATTTACCCATTTTCAGGTGAATTTACCCAGTTTCAGGGTGAAATTACCCAGTTTGTGCATTAATTTACCCAGTTTAGGGATGAATTTGCTCGGTTCTAGGGTGAATTTCCCTGGTTTGGGGGTGATTTTTCCCAATTTGGGGGTGAATTTCCCTGCTTTCGGGGTAAATTTACCCATTTTCAGGTGAATTTACTCAGTTTAGGGGTGAATTTACCCAGTTTCTGCATTAATTTACCCAGTTTAGGGATGAATTTGCCTGGTTCTAGGGTGAATTTCCCTGGTTTGGGGGTGTATTTACCCGGTTTTGGGGTGAATTTCCCCAATTTTGGGGTGAATATACTTGTTTTTTTTGGTGAAATTCCCCACTTTTGGGTGAATCTCCTTGGTTTTGGGTTGAAATTCCCCAGATTTAGGGTGAATTACCATGGTTTTGGATTAATTTCTCCATTTTGGGGTGAAGTTCTCCAGTTTTGGAGTGAATTTCCTCAGTTTAGGATGAATTTCCCCATATATGGGATGAATGTCCTTGGTTTGGGATGAATTTCCCTTTTTTGGGGTAAAATTCCCTTGTTTTGTGGTGAATTTCCCTGTTGTTGGGGTGAATTTCACTGGTTTTGGGGTCAATTTCCCTGGTTTGGGGTCAATTTCCCCAGTTTTGCGGTGAATCCCCTGGTTTTGGGGTCAATTTCCTCATTGTTGGGGTGAATTTCTGCAGGTTTGGGGTGCATTTCCCCAGTTTGCAGTGAATTTTCACGGTTTTGGGGTGAATTTCCCCAGTTTTGGACCAAAGGTGGGTTTAGCCCCCCGATCCCACACACCGACCGCAGGTGTCACCCCCACGCTGTCGTGATGTCCCCCGGAATCCCACACGTTCTGGGGAAAAAAAGGGTGAAAATGGGCAAAAAGCTGCAAGGGCTGTGCCCACCCCCGGGGTCCCTGCGCCCACCCCTGCCCAACGGGGCCCCTCCCATGGCCACAGCAGGAGCTGTCCCCCTGTCCCCCTGTCCCCCTGTCCCTCCATCCCCACGTCCCCATCCCCTTGTCCCCATGTCCCCATGTCCCCCCGCCCCATTGCCCCCATGGCCCTCTGTCCCCTGGCCGTGTCCCCCTGTCCCCACATCCCAATGGCTCCGTGTCCCCTGGCCATGGCCCCGTAGCCCAATGTCACCACCTCCCAGTGTCACCGTGTCCCCATGGCCCCCACCCCTGTGTTGCTGTGTCCTCCTGTCCCCATCTCCCAGTGTCCCCCGCCCCTGTCCCAGTGTCCCATTGCCCCCATGTCCCTGTCCCCATGTCCCCCTGTCCCCGTGTCCCCCTGTCCCCGTGTCCCATTGCCCCCATCCCCCTGTCCCCCTGCCCCCATCCCCCATCCCATTGCCCCCCCCATGTCCCCATGTCCCCCTGTCCCAGTGTCCCCCTGTCCCCATGTCCCTGTCCCCCTGTCCCCATGTCCCCTGTCCCCATCCCCATGTCCCAGTGTCCCCCTGTCCCCATGTCCCCCTGTCCCCGTGTCCCATTGCCCCCATCCCCCTGTCCCCTGTCCCCCTGCCCCCCATCCCCCATCCCATTGCCCCCCCATCTCCCCATGTCCCTGTCCCCCTGTCCCCATGTCCCAGTGTCCCCTGTCCCCATGTCCCCTGTCCCCGTGTCCCATTGCCCCCATCCCCCTGTCCCCCTGCCCCCCATCCCCCATCCCATTGCCCTCCCCATGTCCCCATGTCCCCTGTCCCCGTCCCCGTGTCCCATTGCCCCCATCCCCCTGTCCCCTGTCCCCATCCCCCTGTCCCCCTGCCCCCATCCCCCATCCCATTGCCCCCCCCATGTCCCCATGTCCCTGTCCCATTGTCCTCGTGTCCCATTGTCCCCCCCCCGTCCCATTCTGTCCCTGTCCCATTGTGTCCCCCCCCCCCCCGCCCCGTGTCCCCCTGGCCCCCTTCCCCGCCCCTCCCCCCTCCCTTCCTCCTCCCCCGCCCCTCCCCCGCCCGCCCCCACGTGACCTCTGCCCCCGCCCCTCCCCCTTTTCCCCCGCCCCCTCCCTTCCCCCCGCGCTCTCATTGGCTGCCTTCCGCGAAGCCCCGCCCCCCTCCTCCCCCGCGCTCGGCGGGGGCCAATCAGCGGCCGGGGGGGGGCGGGGCCGGGCGCGGCCGAGCTCGGGCGGGCGGAGGTGGCGCGAGAAGGTCGGGACGGGGCTCCCCGACCCCCCCCCTCCCTCCCCCCCCGGTGTCGCGACAGCCCCGCGACAGCGACAGCCCCGGTGACAGCGACAGCACGGGGCCGGGGGGCCGCCCTGGGGGCAGGGGCGAGCCCGGCGAGGTGACACCGCGGGGACACCCCGGGAGGGGACACCCAGGTGGGGACACCCCCGGGGGAGGGGACACCAAGGGGGGGGGGACACCAAGGCGGGGGGGGACACCCGGGGACACCCCAGGTGGGGACACCCCGGGGGGGGGACACCAAGGGAGGGGACACCAAGGGGGGGGACACCCGGGGACAGCCTGGCCCAGGAGGTGGGGATAAGGGCTGGGACATGGTGGTGACAAAACCCCCCCGGCATGGGGACAGCCTGGGGACAGGGACACCCTGGGATGGGACACCTCGGGGTGGGGACACCTCGGTGACAAGGCCACCCTGGGATGGGACACTGGTGTGGGGACACCCCTGTGACAAGGGCCACTTGGGATGGGACACCCTGGGGACAGGGACACCCTGGGGACAGGGCCAGCTGGGGACAGGGCCACCCTGGGATGGGGACACCCCAAGCATGGGGACAACCTGTGACAAGGCTGCCCTGGGATGGGACATGCTGGAGACAGGGCCACCCTGGGGATGGGGACACCTCGGTGACAAGGCCACCCTCAGCCTGGGGACACCATAGTGACAAGGCCACCTTGGGACAGGGACACCCCGGGGATGTGGGCACCCTGGTGTGAGGACGTCCTGGGGACAGGGCCACCGTGGCATGGGACACGTTGGGGACAGGGCCACCATAGGGACAAGGCCACCCCCAGACACGGGGACATCCTGGTGCTGGGACACCCTGGTGTGACAAGGGCCACCAGGGGGATGGGGACACCTGGCTGTGGGGACACCCTGGTGTGACAAGGGCCACCCGGGGATGGGGACACCTGACTGCGGGGACACCCCGCGTGCCAAAGCCACCTGGGGACCGGATGTGACAACCCCACCCAGGTGACAAACCCCCCCGCTACCGGTCCACCCCCACAGGTGCCACTCCCTGCCCTAGGTGACAGCGGTGGTGACATCGGCCCCGCCATGCTCCTGTCCCTCTGCACAGCGCTGCTGGCGCCCACGCGGGCGCTGCTGGCCCTGCAGCGCTTGGTGGCCCGGCTGGCGGTGGCGGCGGCGGTGGCAGCGGCCGGGGTCGTCTACGGGCTCTGGGGTCTGGGGGTGATCCTGCGGCGGGGGCCCCGGAGGGCCCTGCGGTGGCGGGTGCGGGCAGAGCCCCCCCCGGGGCTGGCGGATGGCACCTACGGGGAGCACGGGCACCTGCGGCTCAAGGTCGGGGAGGGGGGCTTGGGGGTCCCGGGAGGGGTTCTGGAGTGGGGTCTTGGGGGGTTTGGGGTTCCTGGGGGGGTCTTGAAGGGGTTGGGAGGGGCCCTAGAGGGGTTCTGGGGGGGGTTTGGGGTTCCTGGGGGGGTCTTGAGGGTGCTGGGAGGGGCCCTGAAGGGGTTTTGGGGGGGGGGGTTGTGAATCATTGGGGGGGGGGTCTTGAGGGTGCTGGGAGAGGCCTTGGAGGAGTTCGGGGGGGTTCGGGGTTCCTGGGGGAGTCTTGAGGGTGCTGGGAGGGGCCTTGGAGGGGTTCTGGGGGGGCTAAGGGGGTCTTGGGGGTCCCTGGAGGGGCCCTGGAGGGGTGTTTGGGGGATTTGGGGTTCCTGGGGGTGGGTCTTAAGGGTGCTGGGAGGGGCCCAACTTTTGGGATGGGGGCTCCCCCATTCACCCCCCACCTCCTCCCCCCAGAATTCAGGGCTGCGGCTCCACTACGTCGCCCGGGGCCCCCCCACGGCCCCCTTGATGCTGCTGCTGCACGGCTTCCCCCAAAACTGGTGGGTGACGGGGACTTGGGGGGGGGGAGGGAGGTGACACCCGGCGTGGGGGGTGACCGGAGGTGTGTGTGTCCCCCCCAGGTTCTGCTGGCGTCACCAGCTGCTGGAGTTCAGCACCCGGTACCGGGTGGTGGCCCTGGACCTGCGGGGCTGCGGAGCATCCGAGAAGCCACCGGGCAAGGAGAGCTACCGGCCCGAGGTCCTCCTCGAGGACATCCGTGAGGTCATCGAGGTGCTGGGGACACCCGAGGGCCACGCGGGTGCCACCGCCGGGCACCCCAAGTGCATCCTGGTGGGGCATGACTGGGGCGGCGTCTTGGCCTGGGAGCTGGCCGCCGGCCACCCTGACCTGGTGGAGAAGTTGGTGATCATCGACGCGAGTCACCGCGCCGTCTTCGCCAGTAAGGGGTGGCAGCTGGCTCGGGACAGCGGGTGGCACCTCTGGTGGCCGTGGTGTGCCCTTGGGTGCCACTGTATGGCTGTGCCGTGAGAGCTGTGCCGTTGGGTGCCGTCCCTCGTGGCCGTGTCTTCGGGTGCCATCTCCCATGGCCATGCCCTTGGGTGCCACCTCCCATTGCCGTGCCGTTGGGTGCCACCTCCTATGGCCTTGCCATTGGGTGCCATCTCCTGTGGCCAAACCATTGGGTGCCACCTCCCATTGCCATGCCGTTGGGTGCCACCTCCCATGGCCATGCCATTGGGTGCCACCTCCCATTGCCGTGCCCTTGGGTGCCACCTCCCATGGCCATGCCCTTGGGTGCCTTCTCCTATGGCCACGCCGTTGGGTGCCCCCCCCCACAGCCCTGCTCCCTGACGTCGCTCCCCGCCCTGCGCCGCTGACGCTGCTGCTCCTCTCCCGGCACCGCAGAGTTCAGCGCCTGGCACCCATCGCAGCTCCTCCGCTCCAGCTACATCTTCCTCTTCCAGCTGCCCCTGCTGCCGGAGCTGCTCCTCTCCATGGCTGACTTCGAGGTGGGTCCCCATCCCCACCCCGTCACCCCTCCTTGAGGACCGGGAACGAAGCCAAGGGTGGGGAGTGGGGGTCCCCTCTCCCCGATTTGGGGCTGGGGGCCGCATCCAGACCCCTCTGGTGGCCCCGCAGCTCCTGAAGACCTCCCTGACGGGGCCTCGGACGGGCATCCAGAACCCGGCGCGGCGGCTGACGGAGCCTGAGCTTGAAGCCTACCTCTACAGCCTCTCGCAGCCCGGGGGGCTCACGCCCCCCATCAACTACTACCGCAACATGTTCGGGTAGGTGGCAGCCACCCGGGGCGCTCTCACTTCGGGGTGCTGCTGGCTCGGGTCGTTCCTCTTTGGGTGCTCTTTTTTTTTGGGAGTTGTTTGGTTTTTTTTTTGAGTGCTCTTTCTTTGAGGGCTCTTCCTTTGGGTTCTGCTGGTCTGGGTGCTTCCGTTTTGGGTGCTCCCATTGGGACGCGCCTCATCTGGATGCCCTCCTTCTGGGTGACCCCATTCTGGGTGCTCCCCTTTTGGGTGCTCTCATTTTGGGTGCTCCCATCCCGGTGCTCCCATTGGGATCTTCCCATTTTGGGTGCTCCCATCAAGGTGCTCCCAGTGGGATACTTCCATTTTGGGTGCTCCCATTTTGGGTTGCTCCCATTTTGGGTGCTCCCATCGAGGTGCTTCCATTGGGATCTTCCCATTTTGGGTTCTCCCATCGGGATGCTCCCATTTTGAGTGCTCCCATTTTGGGTGCTCCCATCAAGGTGCTCCCATTGAGATGCTTGCATTTTGGGTGCTCCCATCGGGATCCTCCCATTTCGGGTGCTCCCGTCAAGGTTCTTCCATTAGGATCTCCCCATTTTGGGTGCTCCCATTGGGATGCTCCCATTGGGGTGCTCCCATTTCGGGTGCTCCCATTTTGGGTGCTCCCATCGGGATCCTCCCATTTCGGGTGCTCCCACCATGCCTCTCCCCCATTCCCCCCCTGGCCACCCCCAGCCTCACCTCTCCCCTTCCCTAACCCATCACACCCCCACACCCCGCAGGGACGCCCCGGTGCCCCGCGAGCGCCCGCCCTGCCCGGTGCTGCTGCTTTGGGGCGCCCGCGACGCCTTCCTGGACGCCCGCCTCGCGCCCTGCCTGCGCCACCGCATGGCACCCGCCGCCCGCCTGCACCTCGTCCCCAACGCCGGCCACTGGTTGCCCGAGGACCAGCCCGACACCGTCAACCGCCTCCTCTGGGACTTTCTGCGGGGGACGGAGTGAGCGGGGACCCCCCCGCCCCGCCACGCGTGCACCCCAGCCCCGGGGATGGCACCCTAGGGTGCTCCTCCGGTGGGAGAGAGGAGCTGGGTGCTGCCCGCGGGGGTATGGGGGAGGTCTGGGTGGGGGTACTGGGGTCCTTGTGGGGACACCGATGGCTGGGGGGGGCACTGGGGTCCTTCTGGGGGGCCCAATGTCTGGGTGGGGACACTGGGGTCCTACTGGGGACCCAGTGTCTGGGTGGGGACCCCAACATCTGCATGGGGACACTGGGGTCTTCATGGGGACCCAGCGGCTGGGTGGGGACCCCCACAGCTGCGTGGGGGGGACACCAGCATCCTCGTGGGGATCCCAACGTCTGGGTGGGGACCCCAATATCTGGATGGGGGCCTTAGGGTCCTCATGGGGACCCCAGCGTCTGGATGGGGACCTCGACATCCTGGTGGGGACCCCGATGTCTGGGTGGGGACCCCCACGTCTGGATGGGGACCCCCACGTCTGGATGGGGACCCCCACATCTGCCTCCGGTGCCTTCTGTCCCCAAGTGCCATGAATAAAAGTGCGGTGACGCCAGTGGCTGGGGGCTGCTTGGGGGGGGGGGGGGGGCGGTGACATGTTGGGGGGGGCGGCACACATGGGGACCCCATGCTGCGCTCTCCTGGCACCCACAGCACCCATGGGTGCCAATGCCAGCCCCAGGGGCCGATGCCAGCCGCGGGTGGCAGCGCCAGCCCCCACCCAGGGGTGCCAGGTGCCCCCCCCCCCGTGACAATGGCACCCCTGGGTGACAATGCCAGCCTGGCCCCACGCTGGAATGTGCCCGGGCAGCTTTTGGGGCAAAAAAATGAATTTCGGGGGGGGACAACCTTGGCAGGGGGGTGACCACTTGGGGGGGTGATTCTCATTACGGGGGGGGGGGTGTCCCATGGCGGGGGGGGGATTCTCATTACCGGGGGGGGGTTCCCCGGTGGGGGGGTGTCCCATTAGGGGTTTGGGATGGGGGGGGGGGTCTCCCTGCGGGGGGGGGGATACCCCATGGTGGGAGGGGGTCCCTTGGTGGGAGAGGGCCCCTTAGGGGTGGGGGGTCCCTTGAGGTGGGGGGGGGGGGCTCCGTGCCCATCCTGCGCCCCCCTCTCAGGGCCCCTCGCTGGCCCCGGGCCCTGCAGCTGCTGCAAACATCAGGGCGGGGGGGGGGGGGGGGGGGGGGGGGGGAAACAGCTGCATGCCCCTCCCCCACCCCTCCCGCACCCCTCCCCCACCAGCCCCCCCCCCCACCTTTAACCCCCCCCTCCCCCTCCCAATCCCAATCCCCGCCTTGTGGGCTGGGGGACCCAATGGGGGGGGGGGGGGGGGGGCGAGGTTTTTTTGGGGGGGGTCGGGCCCGGTTTTGTCCCGGGTCAGCCCCGCACGGTTTCGCGCCCCCCCCCCCCCCCCAAAAAAAAAAGAACCGTGTGGCTCCTCCCGGGGGCGGGCTTATTTTGGGAAGGGGGGGGGGGGGCGGGAGCCGCTGCGAAGTTTCCCGGGGCCGGCGCGGAGCCGCGGAACGGGACCGGGCCGAGCCGAGCGAACCGGGCCCAAGCGGGCCCCCTCCCTCCATGGCTCGGTAACGGGGGGGGGCGCCATGGGCCGGGCTCCGGGGGGGCCCCGAGCCTGGTGCTGCTGCTGCTGCTGCTGCTGCACCTCGGGGCGGCCGCAGGTGAGCGGGGCCGAACCGGGCCGAACCGGGCTAAAAGGGGGGGGGGGCGGCGTGGGGAGGGGGGCTGGGGGGGGGGGGGCGGAGCGGGCCGAACCGGCTGAAGCGTGCCGGGGGGGGGGGGGGGAGCGGCGGGGGGAGGCTCCGGAACCCACCGCATCGAGCCGAACCGGGCCGAACCGGGCCGAACCGGGTCAAACCGGGCCAAACGGGGTCAAACCGGGACGAACGGGGTCAAACCGGGACGAACCGGACGAACCGGGCCAAAAGGCGGGGAGGGGGGGGGGAAGCCCCCTTTTGCTGCTCCGCCACCGAAAGGATCGGGCCGAACCGGACAAAAGGTGGGACGCAGGGGGGGGGGGACACGGAGCTGGCCCGGATCGGCCCGGTTCGGCCCGGTTGGGCCCCGAAGGGGGGATGGGGGGGGGGGCGAAAGTTTCCGCGGGCGGCGCGGAAAAGTTTGGAGAGAGGCCGGGGTGGAGCTGGGGGGGGGGGGGGCACCGGAGAGACCCGGACCCAACCGGGTTAATTTGGGGGGGGGGGAGAAGCGGGGGGGGCCAGTCCCGGGCCTCGGGACCGCGCGGGGGGGGCCGGCCGGGACCGTGGGAACGTAGGGGGAGGGGCGGGGCTGGGGGCACCGGGGCGGGGGAGGGGGCGCGGGATTGTTGGGGGGGGGGGGGGGGAACCGGACCGGGACTGAGGGGGGAGGGAGGGGGGAACCGGGACCGTGGGAACGCGGTGGGGGGGGGGAGCGGGGGGGGCGCAGCGGGACCGTGGGAACGCCGGGGCCGGGCCGGGGGGGGGGCGGAGCGTGGGAACGGGGCAGTGATTTGGGGGGGGGGGGGGGACGAGCAGTGACCGGGGGGGGGGAGCTGGGGTTTGAGGGGGGGGCGCAGCGATTTGGGGGGGAAGGGGTTTGGGGGGGGCGCGGTGTTGGGGAGGGGTCCCGGGCTTCAGATGCATTCGGGGGGGTTGGGGGGGGGCCGGGTTTGGGGGTTGGGCGGCGATTTGGGGAGGGGGGCAGCGATTTGGGGGGGGAACAGTGATTTTGGGGTGCGGTGCCCCTGGGCAGCGCGTGCACGCAGGGTGCAGCGCACACGCGTGTGCAAGCTGCGTGCAGTGCAGGGGTGCAGTGGGTGTGCAGTGTGCTGCAGCTGCGCTGTGCACGGGGGCAGTGCGCGTGCAACGTGCGTGTGCAGGGAGCATGCAGTGTGCAGGCTGCGAGTGTGCAACGTG